>JAHRHJ020003261.1:195000-215172 GCA_019776745.2 Taxus chinensis | reverse complement strand
CACACGCACACGCACACGCACACCCACTCACACACCCACACGTACATGCACACGCACACGCACAGCAATTCGACGTACACACCCACGCACACGCACACGCCCAAGGACACGCATTAGCACACACACACGCACTCACACACGCACACGCAGACGTACACGCACTCACACATGCACATGCACACGCACACGCACACGCGTACGCAAACGCACACGCACACGCACACACACATGCATAAGCATGCACGCACACAAGCACATGCACACACTCATGCACACGCGCAAACACAACCACTCGCACACACACGCGCGCACACACACGCAAACGCACTCACACACGCACACGCACATGAACACGCACACACACACACACACACACACACACACACACGCACACGCACACCCACTCACACACGCACATGCACACTCACACGCACACGGACTCGCACACGCGCACACACACACACACACACGCGCGCGCGCGCGCTCGCACACACGCACACACACACGCACTCACACACGCACATGCACACGCACACGCAAATGCACTCCCACAGGCACACACACACGCACAAGCACACGCTCACGCACACGCACACGCACACACAAACACACGTGTACACCCACACGCACAAACAGACGCACACAAACACGCTCACACACACGTAAATGCACACACACACGAACTTGCACACGCACACACAAGCACACACACACATGGACAGGCACTCGCACACCCACACGTGCATGCACACGCACACGCACACGTCGACGTACACACCCACGCACACGCACACGCCCAAGGACACGCACTAGCACACACACAGGCACTCACACACGTACACGCACACGCACACGCTCACGCACATGCACACACATACGCAAACGCACATGCACATGCACACGCACACACACATGCATAAGCATGCACGCACACACTCACACACACACACACATGCATACACTCACGCACACGTGCAAACACAACCATTCGCACACACACACGCGCACACACAAGCAAACGCACTCACACACGCACATGCACACGCACACGAACACGCACACACAAACACACACGCACACACACACCCACTCACACACGCACACGCACTCACACACGCGCACACACACACGCACACGCACATGCACTCACACACGCACACGCTCACGCACACGCACACGCGTACGCAAACGCACACGCACTCGCACACTCACACACATACACGCATAAGCATACCCGCACGCACAAACGCACACACACACGCATGCACACACTCGTGCACACGCGCAAGCACAGGCACTCGAACACACACAAGCGTACGCACACGCAGACGCACACACACACGCACCCGCACATGCACACGCAAACGCACTCACACACGCAAACGCACAATCACACGCACACCCACTCACATTCACACACGCACACGCACACGCACACCCACTCACACATGCACACGCACACGCACACACACACGCACACGCACACGCACAGGCACATGCACACGCTGATGCATACACGCAAGCACAAGAACTCACACACGCACACGCACACGTACACGCACATGCACACACACATGGACACCGACACACACACGCATATGCACACCTACATGCACGCATTCACGCACACCTACATGCACGCATTCATGCACACTTGCACAGAAGCAAATGTACCCCTGTGCACTCACACACGCACACTCACACTCACACGCGTAAGTAAGGACACACGCACATGCACGCGCACACAGATGCACACTTGCACAGAAGCAAATGTACGCCTGTGCACTCACACACGCACACTCACACTCACACGCGTAAGTAAGGACACACGCACATGCACGCGCACATAGATGCACACTTGCACAGAAGCAAATGTACGCCTGTGCACTCACACACGCACACTCACACTCACACGCGTAAGTAAGGACACACGCACATTCACACACGCACACACTCACTTACATGCACACACAAACTCAGGCATACACACACACGCACACGCACTCGCAAACGCTCACGCACACGCACATGCACATGCACACGCGCAAGCATACGCACATGCACACGCACAAGCACATGCACACGCACACACACATGCACACACACACGGACATGCACACACACACGCACATACACACGCACATGCACACGCATACGCAAACGCACTCCCACAGGCACACGCACACTCACACGCACACGCACACGCACATGCACACACAAACGCACATGCACACGCACATGCACACACACACGCACACGCACACGCAAACGAACACGAAAACGCATGCACACACACGCACACACACACGCTCACGGACATGCAAATGCACACGCACACGCGCACACACTCGCAGACGCACACGCAATCACACTCACACGGACAAGCACTCGCACGCGCACGTGCACGCGCACACACACACACACAAACACACATGAACACACGCACACCCACTCGCACACGCACACAAACACGAACACGTGCACTCACACACGCACACGCACACACAAACGCAGAAGCACACGCACACGGACACGTCCACGCACTCACACACGCACACACACACGCACATGCACACGCACACGCTCACGCACATGCACACGCGTACGCAAATGCACACGCACATGCACACGCACACACACACACGCATAAGCATACCCGCATGTACGCACGCACACCGACACGCATATGCACATGCACACATACATGCACGCTGTCACGCACACGCACAAGCACATGAACATGGACACGTCCATGCACACGAACACGCACACGTCCATGCACACGAACACGCACACGCACACGCACACGCACACGCACACGCACTCGCACACGCACACGCACACGCACATACACACGCACACGCAAATGCACTCCCACAGGCACACGCACACGCACACGCACACACAAACACACGTGTACACCCACACGCACACACAGACGCACACAAACACGCTCACGCACACGTAAATGTACACGCACACGCAAGCACACACACACACGGACAGGCACTCGCACACCCACACGTACATGCACACGCACACGCACACGTCGACGTACACACCCACGCACACGCACACGCCCAAGGACATGCACTAGCACACACACACGCACTCACAAACGCACACGCACACGCACATGCACACGCACACGCACACGCACACGCACACGCACACGCACACGCACACGCTCTCCCACAGGCACACACACACGACCACGCACACGCACACGCACACCTACGCGCACACGCACATGCACATACACATGCACACACAAACGCACTCACACACACACACACGCACACACACACGCACACGCACATGTAGACGCACACGCACACGCACACGCACATGTAGACGCACACGCACACGCACACGCACATGTAGACGCACACGCACACGAAGACGCACACCCACTCACACACGCACACGCACACACACACGCACATGCACACGCTGATGCATACGCGCAAGCACAGGCACTCGCACACGCACACGCACACGTACACACACACGCACATGCACACGCACACCCACACGCACACGCACATGCACACGTACATGCACGCGGTCACGCACATGCACGCGCACACAGACGCACAGTTGCACTGAAGCAGATGTACTCCTGTGCACTCGCACACGCACAGTCACATGCGTAAGTATGGACACACGCACACACGCACATGCACACACTCACGCACACGCACACACTCACGCACATGCACACACAAACTCAGGCACACACACATGCACACACACTCGCACATGCACACAGACACACACGCACACGCACACGCACATAGAAACGCACATGTACACGCATACGCAAACGCACTCCCACAAGCACACGTACACACACATGCACACGCACACGCACACGCACACACACAAACATAAATGAACACACGCACACACACATGCACACACACACAAACACGAACACGTGCACTCGCACACGGACACGCACACGCACACACACATGCACACACACACGAATAAGCACTCATAAACAGACACGTCCACACACACGCAAACCCGCACACACACACGCACACGCCCACCCACTCACACACGCATACGCACACGCACACCCATTCACACACGCACATGCACACACACACGCATACGCACACGCACATGCAAACACTCAGGCCCATTCCAAACTCCATGCCAGCCGTTACCGCATGGGTCCCTAGCGGCGACGGATTACGGGAGGACAGGAGGAAGAAAAGGAAGATAACGCAAAGAGGAAGCGCGGGAAGAGTAGACTGAGAGCGACCCATGAAAGTGACGAGTGCGACTACAGGCGAAAGGGGCCAAGAGAACGCAGGAAATGAAAAGAGAAAACGAGATTAAAAGAAGGAGAGGTATGCACGAAGCAGGGAAGCTTGGAAGGAAAAAAAAGGCGAGAGGGACACGGGACAAGAAGGGGCTCGAACGGAGGAGAAGACGGAGGAGGGGTGACGGCGGAGAAAGATGGAAAGAGAGAAGTAGCGAAGGGGAGCGAAAACGAGTAAGGGAGGAGAAGCAAAGCAGAAACAATGGAGAGTTGGGGAGCGATAAATCAAAGGACAGAAGAGCCGCAAAGAGAGAACAGGAGGAGACACACGGGAAAGCCAGACAGGAGAGGAAACACAAGACGAACAGGTGAGCGCGAGTTAATGATTGGTGTGTGATAGTTTAGGAAATAAAGAAGTTTTTGAACCGAAAATTCGGACCCAGTTCGGGTCTTGTTGATTTGTCCTTGAGCGGTAAGTACTAATGTTGGCTCAAGAAGAAGATAGAAAAATCAAGAAAGTACTCCACGAATGTATAGGCCAATAAAGCAACTTTCCCCAACCATCCCTTTCTCTTTTCCCTTTCCTCTTCCCCTCCCCCCTTCTTTTATATTTCTTTTTTTCCCCCCCCACCCCCCCCCTCCCCCCCTCTCCCTTCCCCCCCCCCCCCTCTTCCCTCCCCCTTTTTCCTCTCCCCCCCCCCTCCACCTTTTTCATCTCCTCCCCCTGCGCCCTTCTTCTCCCGCCCTCCCCTTTTTTTCTTTCCCCTCTCCCCTACCTTTTTTTTTTTCCTCTCTCTTCTCCTCCTCTTTCCCAAAAACCCCCCACCCTGCTCACGGACCCGCACCGCACACACCACAAGTGCACCGCACTGCACACGTCCCGGCATCGCCCACCCCCCCAACCCACACCTGAACACCCACACCACATGCCCCCACTCCACGAACCCGTGCACTAGTTCCTATTGACACATCGCACGCGCACATGACGTGCACACTGCACACGCAGCAGCAAAGAACAGGACACGTCCCTGCACAAGAACCGGACATCAACCACAGACAAACCTCACACGAAACCACACGCACTCGCACCGCACACGACAGGACACGCCAACATACACACGCACACTGAAAATGCACTCCAACAGGCAACGCACACGAAACGAACACGGCTCTTTCTCCTCTTCAACCTCATCCGGCCTTCTTTCATTAGCTTTCTGTTTCCTCCCCCCTTTCTATTTCGTTCAATTCTTATGCGTCCTCTCCGTACCGGTTTCCTCACCCTTATCACTCTCTTTCTTTTGCGACTGGTCACTTTCTTCCTCTTCCGTCACCTCTCTCTTCTTGCGCTTCTCTACTTTTTCCTACGCTTTTTTTTTTAATTTTACCCCTTTTACTGCTTCTCCACGCCACTTATTTTACATGCTCTTCTACGCACATGCCCACGCACACACAAAACAGTGTACACACACACGCACCATTCACAACGCACACAAAAAGTTATTAATACAGAAACACGCCTTGAACACCACACCTGGAGCTTACACACACACCGGACAGGGCACTCGCACACCCACATGTACATTGCAACAGGCACAAGCACAACGTCGAGTTACACACCCACGCACCGGCACATGCTACAAGGACAGCAATAGCACACACACACGCACTCACACACGCACACGCACACGCACACGCACACACAAATGCTCTCCCATAGGCACACACACACACACACACACGCACATGCACACACAAACACACGTGTACACCCAAACGCACACACGGACGCACACAAACATGCTCACGCACACGTAAATGCACACGCACACGAACTTACACACGCACACGCAAGCAAAACACACACCTACGGACAGGTACTCGAACACCCACACGTAATGCACACGTCCCGCACACGTCGCTGACACACCACGCACCGCACACGCACAAGGACCATGACACTATGCACACACAACGCACACCGCAACACGCCACAAGCACACGCACTCACACCGCACACGCCCGCAAGGCCAGCGTGACGCAAAACGAACACGCACACGCACATGCACACACACACATGCATAAGACATGACACACAACGAACAGCACACACTCATGCACGACTGGGCAAAAAAATGTTCCTCTCGTACACCCACTTGGTCCTCCCTCCCCTCCCATCCCTCTCCTTCATTACCCTCCCTTCTTCTCCCGTTCTTTTCCCGCGCGCACACAACGCCAAACGCATCTCTCCACACACGCCCTACGCACACGGCACCTCGAACATGCACATACAACACCCACACGCAATCCCCGCACACGGCACACGCACGCGGACCCACACACGCACCCGCACACACACACGCACACCATTGGACAGAACATGCACACCACACACGCACTATCACACCCGCACAAGCACACGAACACGCACCAGCACGTCACACACAAAAACATGTGTACCACACCCGCAAAACACAGACGCACACAAACACGATCCGCACATTTGTAAATGCACACGCAGTAAACAAAAACACACATGGACAGTGCACTTCGCACACCAGGACCCGTGCATGCACACGCCACACGCACACGTCGCCGTACCAACCCATGCACAAACACACGCCCAAGGACTGCAATAGCACACACACACGCACTCCACACACGAACACGACACACCCACACGCTCACGGCAACAATGCACACGCATACGCAAACGCACACCCACACATGACACCCGCACACACCACTGCATAAGCAGCACTGAACACATGCACCACACACCACACACTGCACACACTCCGCACACGCGCAAACACAACCACTCGCACAACACAGCGCACACAACGCAAACGCACTCACACACGCACACCGCACATCCGCACACGAACACGCACACACAAAACACACACGCACACGAACACCCAATCAACACACGCACGCGCACTCACACACGGCTCACACACATGCCACCCGCACATTCACGTCACACTCTGCACACGAGCACGCAACGCATCGGCCCATGCACACGCACCCGATCACGCAAACTCACAGGCACAGGCAGGCCCAGGCAACACACCACACACACACTATGCACCACTCATGCACTACGAGCAAGCACAGGAACGCACACACCATGCGTACGAACCTTGCACACGGCACACCACACATCAAACGCCCACGCACAGTACCGCACATGCACGATGCAACGCCTCACAACGCACACGACATCACCAGCACAACCATCAAACTATCCACACGAGCACACCCACACCCACACGCACACCCACTCACTCACCACACACGCCACACGCACACGCACACACACACGTCTTTATTACGCCACACGCACCCTGCCAAATGCTGATGCATACGAAAAGCACAAGATCCTCACCACACGGAACACGCCACATACCGTGAAATGCACATGCACTTACCCACACACACACAGACACCCGACCACGCACAACGACAATTGCACAAGTACATGCATGGTCACGCATCAGCAGCGCACACCAGATGCACCACTTGCACAGAAGCAAATGTTCGGCCTGGCATCACACCATTGCCCACTCACCCACTAAAACGCGTTAAGTAAGGAAATGAAAAGTTTTTTTATGCACACACTCACTTCACATGATACACAAAACTCAGCATACACAACAAGCCCACGCATCCCCACAAACGCTCATGCACACGCACAGCACACCGCACACGCGTCAAGCCACACGCATCTGCACACGCACACCCTCACAAATGCTCCGCACCACGCACATGCACACGCCACGTGCTAAGCACAGATTGCATCACACGACACCCGCACTCACAAATGATAAAGCACAGCGCACAGGCACACGCACACGCGCAAGCACACGCATATGCACACGCACACGCACACGGATCACATGGCACACGAACACGCCCATGAAAATTTGCATACGCAAAGCACTCCACAGATTCACACGCAACGCACATCGTACTGCACCAAACAAACAAACACGCACACGCACACACACATTTAACATGCCACACCAAACACGCAATCGCAAATTGCCAATTTTACGAACACGAAAACGCCTGCACACACACGCACACACCAACAGATTCATGGACATGCAAATGAACACACACACAGCGACAACACAGACGACGCAGACGCAGAACTAATACACGCACTCGGACAAGCACTCGCACGCGTCATTATCTTTTTTCGCGCACTGAACACCACACAAAATCACACAGGAACACACGCATACCACATTGCAAACGAAATTACCAAAACTACGAACACTTGCACTCACACAAGCACCAACGCACAAAGGCCCCAACTGACACGCATAGCACAAACATCATGTACTCCACAACCACGCACACTGCAACACGCCACATTACACGCACGACGCACACGAATCACACATGGCAACACGCCAAGGCACCTGCACAAGCGTAGCCAAACGCACATGCAAAACGGCACACGCCACAACATGCCCATATAAGCATGGCACGTACACACGCACATTCACACACTCATCCACATGCGTAAACACAACCACTCATACACACACGCGTTGCACATCAAACATACACGCAATCACCCACGAAAACGCACACGCACCGAACACGACACACATCAACACGCACGGGCACACGAACACGCACCCCTCCCCAACACACGCACAAGCACAACGCACACACTCACACAAGACACGGCACAACACACACGGACTCGCACGACGAAAAACGACAAATTGCACTCCCACAGGCACACACACACGCACACGCACACGCCAGCACACGCAACACGCACACACAAACACAAGTGTACCACCACAGCACACACGACGAACACAAAAACACGCCACACGACACGAAATGCAACAGTAACTGCACACGCACACGGCACAGAGTAACACACACACACACACACGGACAGGCACTCGCACACCCCCACAAGTGCATGCAAACGTCGACCGTAACTAAACCCACGACACGCACATGCCCAAGGACCACGCAGAGCACACACACACGCACTCACACACGCACACAGCCCACACTCCCGCACATGCACACGCGTTACGCCAAAGCACACGCACCTGCAAACACACACCAATGCATAAGCATGCACGCACATCATGCACCACAACACGGCCAAATGCACCACCCACGCACATGACATATGCCACGTCAAGTTGCACTCACAACGAACCACGCACAACACACACGCACGTAGAACGCCCACACGCACACGCACACCCACTCCCCACCAGCACACCGAACACGCACCAACCACTCACACACGGCAACGCCACACACAAACGCACAGGCACAGGCATCACAACCGCACACGACACCATGTAATACACAACACTTGCAAATGCACACCAAACTCACACCCATCCAATATGGGGACAAGTAAAATTGCCGGGTTCACGCACAATGCACGCGGCACACAGACGCAAAGTTCACTGAAGCGATGTACTCCTGTGCATCGCACAAGCACAGTAACAATGCGTAAGTATTATGGCACACGCACACACGCTCACATGAACACCACGCACACGCACAAATCCCGCACATGCACACACAACTCAGGCACACACAAAATGCACCCCGCACGCCGCACATGCACACACATACAATGCAACGGCACCCACAACAGCCCACGCACCACGCACATGCACACGCACACGAACATGCACACGCACACGCACAAACGCACACGCACACGCACATGAGACACTCACCTGACACGCATGACGCATCGCGCCTACTTCCCACAAGACACGTAGCCACACATGCACACGCACAGCACACGCACACACACAAACATAAAGAACCACACGCACACACAACATGCACACACACCACAAAACACAAACAACGTGCAATGCCCACGGAACACGCACAAGCCACATGCACACCACACAGCGCACACCCACGAATAAGCACTCATAACAGACAATCCCACCACAGGCCAAACCCGCAAACGCAACTGCACACGCACACGCACCACCCCCACACATCCGCATACGCTACACGCAACCATTCAAACACGCACACGCAACATGCACACACTCAGGCACCACACATCCCCGGCGCACGGACACTCAACACGCACAAGCACACGCAAACAAAAGCTATACACCACAAGAAAGCACTCTGCCCGCGCACTGCACTCGCACCTCACACAAACACAATGAACACCCACACCCCCATGCACCACACTCCATAACCACGGTACTCCACATGCTACACGACACACCACTTGTTGTCAAGCACACGCACACGCACAAGCATTTATTTGTTTGTAACATGGACACGTCCTAACTGAACATGCCACACAACACCACGGCACACTACCACACGAACATGCACACGCACACGCACTAGCCCAGCACACGCCCTATTTGCACCGCAATTACACACGCAAACACACAAATGCTCCTACCACAGGCACTCGTGCAACGCACCCACTTTGCCTAAGGACAGCACACGCACACACAAACACATGTGTACACCCCACACGCACACACAGACGCCACACAAACACGATCACACACACGAAATTTACAGGACACGCACTTGCACACGCACACCACACGCACACCAACACACATAGAACCGGCACTCGCACACCCAAAGGACACTGCACCGGCACCCGCACACGTCGAAGTACAACCCACCACACGCACATGCCAAGGGAAACCCCCTAGCCACACAATACTTATTACACTCACACACGCACCAGCACACGCACACGGCACACGCCACGAACATGCAATGCTCTGCCATAGGGCACACGCCAACGCCACACACAACCCATGTGTACACCCACAGGGCAAAACGGCCGCACAGCAACACGCTCATGCACATGAACTGCACTTACCACAAGCAGAAGCAAAAACACAACGGGACAGGCATCGGCCACACCCACACGTATATGCAAGAAGAAACACCACCACCACACGTCGAGTACACCCATGGCACACGCAACACCCCAAGACACGCTCACTGAGCACCAAACACACGCACTTTACACAGCACACGCCACAAGAACGTAGACGACATCGCACTCACATCATGCAACACGCTCAAGCACATTGCACAAGATACGCAAACGCACAACAGCCACAAACGCCCACACGCCACCAAACACACACAGATAGCATGCACGTAAACACGCACATGCACACCACTCATGCACACTTGGTAAATCACAACCCTCTCATACCACACAGCGCGGTACACACACGCAAACGCACTCACCAACACGCACCCGCACCTGCACAGAACCCGCACACACAACGCACGCACACGCACACGCACACCCACTACACCCGCACAAGCAAACGCACACCACTCACACACCACACACGCACACGAACACGCACACGCACCCACACGCAACACCACACGCACTCACACAGGCACACTCACACGCACACGTAAAGGCACTCCAACAGGCACACCCACACGACAGCACCGCTCACGCAAACGCACACGCACACACAAACAAAAGTGTAAACCCACCACACACACAGCGCACAAACACGCGCACGCAACGTACATGCACACGCACATCGCAAGCGCACACA
This sequence comes from Taxus chinensis, assembly GCA_019776745.2. Lineage (NCBI taxonomy): Eukaryota > Viridiplantae > Streptophyta > Pinopsida > Cupressales > Taxaceae > Taxus > Taxus chinensis. The sequence continues at coordinate 203,307 of JAHRHJ020003261.1, read as the reverse complement.
CACACACACGGTAAAGGCACCGAACACCCACACGTGCATGCACACGTCCGACGAGCCACCCACGCACAGAACGATGCCCAAGGACCACGCACTAGCACACACAGACGCCACTCACACACGCACACGCAAATGCTTTAACGCACATGACACGGTACGCAAACGCATCCCGCACTGCACACGCACTACCACACATGCCATAAAGCTGCACGCACACATGCACACACCACAAGCAAAATGCACTCACACCCGCACACGCATGCACTCACATCTGTTGTAGTACGCACACGCACACACAATGTTAGACGCACACGCACACGCACACCACCACACCACACACACGACACAGCACACCCACCAACACTATCACACGATCACAACACGCCCATTGCAGGCACTCACAACACGCACAACGCTCACACGTTACACACACACGACATGCACACGCACACCCACACGCACACATCACAGCACACTTACATGCACGCGGACCGCCCATGCACGCGCCACCCCGACGCCACCGTTGCACTGAAGACGATGTACTCCGGTGCAAATCGCAAACGCACCCCAGCACTATGGTAAGTATGGACACACGCACCCACGCACCTGCCCACACTCAGCCCACGCACACAATCACGCCACATGCACACAACATAACTAAGGGCACACACACATGCAAACGCCTCGCACATGCACACACTATGCACACGCAAATAGCACACCAACGCACAAGCACACCGACATGCCCCGCCCACCGCCCATGTACAAGAACACGCACACGACAACACACGCACACGGCACTTAGGTCCATGCACATGTACACGCATACGCCACGCGCACTCCCAAAAAAGCACAGTCTACACACAGCACCGCACACGCACACGCACAAACACAATCATAAATTGATACACACGCACACACACATGCACACACACACAAAACCGATCCACGTGCCCACTCGCACACGGATCACGCACACGCACACACACAGCACCACACACGAAATTAAGCATCATTAAAACAGACACGTCCACCAACCCACACGCAAAACCTGCCCACGCAACACCGCACACGCACACCCACTCACACACTTGCATACGCACAGCACACCCCTCTGACAAACCGGCACACGCAACACACACACGGCACACGGACACGCACATACAACTAGCATGACCACACACCGGCTCAACGACGCACAGCACACGACACCGCACCACACAAGCACACAACAAGGACAGCTACTCGATTCACGCGCACGGCTCTCGCAAAACACACAAACACACATGAACACCCCAACCGACCCACTCTGCAGCACACTCGACACTACACAAACACCCACCCCCACATGCACATGCACAGTACGCTGCACTATGCACGCGCAACGCAACACGCACAAGCACATGAACCCTGGACACGTCCATGCACTACGAACATGCCACACACACACGCAACACACCCACGAACACGCACCCCGCACCGCACTCGCACAAAGCACAGACACGCAACATGCACAACACACCACACACAAATCACCTCCCCACAGATAGGCACACGCATCAGGCCGCTCACAGAAGCAACACGCAACCACAACAGACGTGTACACCTCCCACATGCCACACACAGACGCACACAAACACGCCACGCCAGTAAATGTACAGGACACGCCACAGGCACAAGGCCCAAGCATAGCAACACAAACCACGGACAGGCACTCGCCACAACCCACACGTTCCTATGCACCAGACACCACGGCACACGTGACTTACACACCCACGAACACGCACATGCCCTTAAGGCCCGCACTCTAGCACACACAACACATCACACCACGCACACGCACATGCACACGCACACGATAAACAAGCAAATGCTCTACCAAGGTGCACACCAACACGCACACACAAACACATGGGTTCTCTTTTTCAACCCACAGCCACAAAGGACGCACACAACACACGCTCATGGCACAACGCAAGAAAACACACCCGCACAGGCACTCGTCACACCCACACGTACATGCACACGCACACGCACAATTCGACGTACACACCCACGCACACGCTATCTTATATACGCCCAATGGACCACGCAGTCGCACAACACACGCATCACACACGCAACGCACACGCCCACAGCACCCCGCCAACACGCAACCTCCACACATTGCCCCACGCTCGAGCACAGCCAAGCATACGCCAACGCAACGCAAACGCACACGCACACACAATGCAAAGCATGCACGTACACACGACTTTTTTTTTTTTTTTTTTTTATTGCATCACATCATGCACACGCGCGTAAACACAACCAACTATAAACACACGCGCGCAAACACACGCAAACGCACTCACACCGCACCTCCCATTTTTCGCACAACGCACACGAGCAAGCACACACACACACGAAGATCACAGAACAAAACACCCACTCCACACAAACACACACGCACACGACACCCCCCCACTCACACACGCACACGAACATAAACACGGACTCACACAATGACACTGGCACACACACCCACCCACAGCACACACCCCGCACAAACACACGCTACTCACACATAGCACACGCCACTACGCAACACGCACACGTCCCCCACAAGCACAATGCCTAGTCCCAAAGGCACACACACACGACAACAGCACCACGCCAAGCACACCACACGCACACACCAACACACGTGTACACCACACGCACACACGAAACACCCCAAACACCACGCTCACACACCGTAAATGTCCACACGCACACGCAGCGCACACACACACCAAACACACACACACACACACACGGAGGCACTCGCACACCCACAGTGCCCATGTAAACGTAAAGTTGACACACCCACGCACCCGCACATGCCCAAGGACACGCACAGGCAACACACACACGCAATCCCAACGCACACGCACACGTCTGTTATCACGCACATGACACAAGTTTTTTCGGAAGCAAAGCAACGCACTGCAAACGCACACACACATGCAATAAGCTATGCACGCCCATGCACACCACACACGCACATGGAACACATCACGCACACGCGCAACAAACCAATCGCACACACACACATGCGAAACACACGCAAAGCACTCACACATGCAAAAAACACGCACTACGCACTCATGAAACAGCACACACAAACACAACACACATCAAACGCACCACCCACGCACACACGCACCCTCGCACTCACACCCGCACAAACACCACGCACACGCACATGATCAAAACGCACTTACGCGTAAGCAAAAGCAACACACATGCATACGCAACTTGCACACGCACACACACAAGAATAAGCATACCCGCAAGCCCACATACCACACACAAAGGCTACACCCACTCATGCACAAGCGCAAGCACAGGCAATTGCACCACATCACAGCGTAATGCCAAGCACACTGCACACGCAACCCACACATGACAGCCAAACGCACGCAACAACGAACCGCACCATCACACGCACACCCAACTTCACACTCACACACGCACACGCACACGCACACCCACTCAACCCACGTCAACACGCACACGGCACCACACACACGCACAAGCACACGCACATGCCAGCGATGCATAACACGCAAGAACAGAAATTACACACGCACACGCACGTACACTCACCTGCACACAAACAGCACACCGACCGACAAGCAAATGCAACACGACATGCACGCGTTCATGCACATGCCGCGCACACAGATGCACCTTGCACAGAAGCAAATGTACGCCTGTGTGCACTAACCACACGCACACTCACACTCACAACGCGTAGTAAGACAAACGCACATCACACACGCACACACAACTCCGGTGCATTACACACACACGCACCGCACTCGCAAACGCTCAGAACATGCACATGCCACCTGCACAGCACAGGACACACGCACACGCAATGCACACGCACACGGCACATGCAACCTACGCACATGCACATACCACTACGCACATTGCACACGCATACGCAAACGCACTGCCACAGGCACACGCACACTAAACCGCACACGCACACGCCATGCACCCACGCATGCCAAGCACACGCACCATGCACACAAGATGAACAACACCAGTTATATTAACGCACATGCACATGCTCACACAACACAGCAATTGTGTGTATGTGCGATACGAACACGAAAATGCAAGGACACACACCCAACAATGCTTCACGGAAAGCCCAAATCACGCACACGCACACGCGCCACACACCGCAGACCACAGCAATCACACGCACGGACAAGCAAACTCGCAGGTTTTTGTCGCGCACTCGCACCACCACCAAACACAACGATGAACACACGCACACCCCACCCTGCACACGATACAAACACGATAAACGTGTACTCACACACGCACACGCACACAAAGACGTAGAAGCCACACGCACGGACAAGTCCACCATTACACAACGCACACAACTACGACATGCACCCGCACACGCTCCGCTCAACGCACATGTCCACGCTTACGCAAACGCACCACGCACATCGCACACGCACACACACATGCATAAGCATACCCGCATGTACGCACGAACATCGGACACGCATCTGCACAGCACACATTACATGCACGCGTTCACGACATGCATCGCGCACATAGACGACCATGGACAGAAGCAAATGTACGTCTGTGCACCGCACACTCACACTCATCACTCACACGCGGTAAGTAAGGACACAAGACAATGCACACACGAACATGCACACCACAAAACTAGGCCTCATTTTTTTTTACACCACAACACACAACGCACATCGCACATGCACATGCACATGCGGCAAAAGCACGCACACGCCACGCATATGCTCACGCTAAAGCAAATACGCACTACACAGGCACCACGCACACTCACACGCACACGCAAACGCACACGCACACACACACGCCCCACACACACGCACACGCACATGAAACGCACACACCAGCACCGCACACGCAAACGAACACGAAAACGCATGCACCCACGTAACCGCACACATTTTTTCTACACGTCACACAGACAAATGCACACCGCACACCGCACACACTCGCAGACGGCACACGAAACATATTTACGCAACGATAAGCAACTCGACGCGGCACTCGCACTCGCAACACACACAACCAACATGAACACACGCACACCCACGGCACATGACAAAAACACGAACCGTGAACACTCAGGTGTATGTTTGTACGCACCTGCACACACAAAGGAGAAGCAAGCACACGCACACGGGACAATCCACGCCCTATGCACATGCAAATGATCTCCACAGGCACAATCACACACGCCACACGACTCACAAACACAAACGGACCACGCACACGCAAACGCAAAAACGCATGCGCCCCGCACCACACACAACACACACGCACAAATACATGCTCATGCACACGCAAAATGTTACCACCGCAACGCACACGCACGGCGCCACGAGGCACACTCACAACACGCACAAGCACCGAACTCGGACACCGTCCATGCAAGCCACGTCACTAGCCCACGCACATGCCCACGCACACGCACACGCACATGCACACTCACACGCGTAAGTAAGGACACACGCACATATACACACGCACACAATCACACACATGCACACACAAACTCAAGCACACATGCACACACTCACGCACACGCACACGCACACGCGCAAGCACACACACACGCACACGCACACGCACATGCACAACCACATGCACACGCACACGCACACGAACACACACACGCACATGCACACACACACGCACATCCACACGCACACGCAAACACACTCCCACAGGCACAGGCACACGCACATGCACACGCAAACACTCGCGTGCACACACACACACAAACACCCGCTCACGGACACATAAATGCACACGCACACGCACACGCAAGCACACACACACACGGACACGCACTCACATGCGCACGCACACTCACACACACACAAACACACATGAACACACGCACACCCACATGCACACACACACAAACACGAACACGTGCACTCGCACACAGACACGCACACGGACACACACACGCACACACACACGAACAAGCACTCACAAACAGACACGTCCACCCACACGCACACGTAAACGGACTCCCACAGGCACACGCACATGCACATGCACTCACACACGCAAATGCACACGCACACGCACACGCACACGCACATTCACACGCACATACACATGCACATGCACACGCAAACGCACTCACACATGCACACGTAGATGCACATGCACACACACACCCACTCACACACGTACACGAACACGCACACCCACTGACACACGCACACGCACACACACACGCACACGCACACGCACATGCACACACTGATGCATACGCGCAAGCACAGGCACTCACACTCGCACACGCACACGTACACGCACACACACACACACACCCACACGCACACACACATGCACACGTACATGCACGCTGTCACACAGATGCACGCGCACACAGACGCACACTTGCACAGAAGCAGATGTACGCCTGTGCACTCGCACACTCACAGTCACACGCGTAAGTAAGGACACACACACACGCACACACTCACGCACATGCACACACGCACACGCACACACGCACGCACATGCACACACAAACTCAGGCACACACACATGCACACGCACTCGCAAACGCTCACGCACACGCACATGCACACACGCACACGCAAGCACACGCACACGCACACGCACACGAACATGCACACGCACACGCACATACACACGCACATGCACACGCATACGCAAATGCACTCCCACAGGCACACGCACACGCACAAGGACACGCACATGCACACACACACACACACACGCACACACACGCACACGCACACACACAAACACACATGAACACACGCACACCCACATGCACACACACACAATAGGAACACGTGCACTCGCACACGGACACGCACACGCACACATACACACGAATAAGCACTTGCAAACAGACACGTCCATGCACACGCACAAGCAAAGACACTCCCATAGGCACACGCACACGCACTGCAAACGCACAGGCAAACCCGCAAACGCGCACGCGCACGCGCACACGCACACGCACACGCACATGCACACGCACGCGCACGCGCACACGCACATGCACACGCACATGCACATGCAAACACACTCACATAAGCACACGCACACACACACGCAAACGCACACGCGCACGCAAACCCACACACGCACATGCACACGCACACACACGCGCACGCCCACACGCACATGCACATGCAAACGCACTCACACAGGCACAGGCACACACACACACGCACATGTAGACGCACACGCACATGCACACCCACTCACACACGCATACGCACACGCACACCCACTCACACACGCACATGCACACGCACACGCACATGCACACTCTGATGCATACGTGCAAGCACAGGCACTCACACACGTACACGCACATGCACGCGCACACTGACGCATAATTACACAGAAGCATATGTATGCCTGTGCACTCACACACGCACAGTCACATGCGTAAGTAAAGACACACGCACACGCACACACTCACGCACATGCACACCCAAACTCAGGCACACAAACACACACACGCACTCACAAACGCTCATGCACATGCACATGCACACACAGGCACACAAACACACACACACACACACGCACACGGACACGAGCACGCACATCCACACACACACGTAAAAACATTCCCACAGGCACAGGCACACACACACGCACACGCATATGCACACGCACACGCACAAGCACACGCAAATGCACACGCAAACACTCGTGCACACACACACACACACACACACACACACACACACACACACACACACACACACACACACACACACACACACGCCCGCTCACGGACACGCAAATGCACACGCACACGCACACGCACTCACACACACACACTCGCACAAACACAAACACACATGAACACACGCACACCCACATGCACACACACACAAACACGAACACGTGCACTCGCACACGGACACGCACGCACACACACACGAATAAGCACTCGCAAATAGACACGTCGATGTACACTCACACGTAAATGCACTCCCACAGGCACACGCACATGCACACGCACTCACACAAGCAAACGCACACGCACACGCACACGCACACGCACACGCACATGCACATGCACACACAAACGCACTCACACACGCACACGCACACGCACACGCACACCCACACGCACATGCACACGCACACCCACTCACACACGTACACGAACACGCACACCCACTCAAACATGCACACACACACACACACGAACACGCACACGCACATACACACGCTGATGCATATGCG
>JAHRHJ020003261.1:140000-147500 GCA_019776745.2 Taxus chinensis | reverse complement strand
ACACAAACTCAGGCACACACGCACACAAGCACACTCACACACACACACATGCACACGCAACTCGCAAAACGATCATGCACCCTGCACAACGCAACACGAGCGCACACAAAACAGGGCAACATGCCACACGCACAGCACACGCAATGCCACGCACACGCACACGTCACATGCACAAGATACCCGCAATCACACACACACGGAAACCACACTCCCACAGGCACACGCAAACCATAGGCACACCGCACACGCACATGCGGCAACGCACACCAACATGTACATTGCAAACACTCGTGCACACCCAACACCACACACACCCACACACCACACACACACCACACACCCGCTGACCGGGACACGCAAATGCACACGCACACGGAAAGCACCACATACCACTGAAACGCACGCGCACACACAGACGAAACACCACATGAACACACACACACCCACATGCACACACACGCAAACACGAACACGTGCACTCGCCACGCACAAGCACAAAGCACACACACGACACACCAACACACACACACACGAAAAAGCACTCGCAAAGAAACACACATCACGCACATGCAACGCACATGCACATGCACAGCACATGCACATGCACATGCACACGCAAAACACCTCACACACGCCACACGCACATGTACAAGCACACACAAGATGCACATGCAAAGACACGCAAACACCGCACATGCACCACGCACAAGCTGAGGCACAACACTCATGCACGACGCGCAAACCTCAGGCATAGCACACACGCACGCACACGACACACGGGCCCACGCAACACCCCCACGAAACACGCACACGCACACACACACGCACACGCACACGCACATGCACACTCACACGTGTAAGTAAGGACACGCGCACATGCACACATGCACACACAAACTCAGGCACACACGCACACGCACACGCATGCGCACACGCACAAGCACATGCACACAAACACGCACACGCACTCGCAAACGCTCACCTACATACACACGCACATGCACACGCACACGCACACGCACACGCAAACGCACACGCACACACACACGCACATGCACACGCAAACGCACATGCACACGCACACGCACACGCACACGCACATGCAAACACTCGCGCACACCTACACACACACACACACACACACACACACACACCCGCTCACAGACACACAAATGCACATGCACACGCACACGCACACGCACACGGAAGCACACACACACGGACACGCACTCGCACACACACAAACACACATGAACACACACACACCCACATGCACACACACGCAAACACAAACACGTGCACTCGCACACGCACACGCACACGCACACACGAATAAGCACTCACAAATGGACACGTACACGCACACGCACATGCACACGCAAACGCACTCACACACGCACACGGACACGCACATGCATACACACATACAAATGCAAACAAACTCACACACGCACATGCACACACTCACGCACACGCATAACCTCAAGCACTCGCACACACGCACGCACACGCACTCGCACAGGCACACGCCCAGGCACACACCCACGCACATGCACATGCACACACACGCGCACACGCACACGCACACGCACATGCACACTCACACGCATAAGTAAGGACACGCGCACATGCACACACAAACTCAAGCACATACGCATACGCACACGCACACGCACATGCACACAAACACGCACACGCACTCGCAAACGCTCACACACACACACACACGCACACGCACACGCACACGCAAACGCACACGCACACGCAAACGCACACGCACACGCACATGCACTTGCACATGCACATACACACGCACAATCACACACATGCAAACGAACACGCACACGCACTTGCACATGAACATACACACGCACAATGACACACACACACGCAAACACACTCCCATAGGCACACGCACACGCACACGCATACGCACACCCACACGCAAAGGAAACACTCGCGCAAACCCACACGCACACACACACACACAAACACCCGCTCACGGACACGCAAATGCACACACACATGCACACGCACACACAAGCACACACACACACACGGACAAGCACTCGCACGAGAACGCGCCACTCGCACACACACAAACACATATGAACACCATGCACACCCATGCACACACACACAAACCTGATACGCAACTCGCAAGACGGACACGCATATGCAACACAAAAGCACACACACACAACGCATAATAAGCACTCCCCCAAACAGGGGACACGTCCACACACACGCACCCGCAAAGCACTTCCACAGGCCAACACGCACAGAACTCACACACGCAAACGCACAAGCACACACTCACGCGACACACGCACACGCAACGCACACGCACACACACAACCCTTCCCCCCCCCCAAAAAAACCCCCCCCCCAAAAAAAAACCCCCCCGCAAACGCAAACGCACACACGGCACCATTGCACTCGCACCGACACATGCACACGCCCACGCACATACAACACGGCACACGCAACACACTCCCACAGGCACACGCACATGCACATGCACACGGCCACACGCACACGCGCAAATGCACAGTAAATCACTCGCTGCATACCCACACACACACAAGCACACACACGCACACGCACACACACCGCAGACACACCACACCACATACACCACACACACACAGACCTGTGCTGACGGAAATGAAAATGCACACAAACACGCCACCGCACACGCACACGGAAGCACACACACACCACCACCCACGGAAACGCACTCGCACACACACAAACACACATGAACACACACACACCCACTGAACCACGCACTAAAACACGAACACGTGCACTCGACCAGCCACACGCACACGGGCACGCACACGCACACACACACACACACACACACACACACCACCACAAACGAATCAAGCAATCGCAAACGGCACACACACACGCACATGCAAGCAAATGCACACCACAAACGCACTCACAAACGCACTCAAATGCAAAAGAAAACATAGATGAACATGCAAAACCACGAACACATGCACCACACACACGCAACACAGAACCGTCCATGCCACACGCAAACGCACACGCACACGGGCCCACGCACACGCACACGACAAAATAAAAGAAAAGAAACGTTTCCTTTAGGCCACACTCACACATTTAAGTTAACGGAACACGCGCACATGCACAAATGCACACACAAAATCAGGACACAAACGCACAGGAACATGCACACACACACGCACATGCAACACACACCTGCACACGCCACACTGCAAACGCTAATGCACACGCACACGCACACGCGCGCACACACGCACACGCACCTTGCAAACGCACACGCAGACGCACAGGCACACACACACGCAAATAGACACGCACACGCACACGCACACGCAAACGCACACGCAACACGCACCAAAGCACCTACGCAATGCACTGCACACGCAACGCACATGCACCGCACCCCAAATGCACATGCAAAACACTCGTGAACACACACACACACACCAAACACACACACAAACAACCGCTTGAGGACACGCAAATGACACGCACACGGCACACGGAAAAACACACAGAAAAAACACAAACACCAACCACCTGAACCCATCACGCAAACACCAACCCACAAGTGCAACTCGCACACGCACAGCACACGCACACACCAAACACACACAAACACATCGAACTGACAATAAATCGCAACGGCACACCACACAATCACATGCGCCCTACGCAAGGCACATGCACATGCACAACGCAAACGCACTCACAACGCACACGCCAACGTACAGCCACACCAAAGATGCAAAAATGCAAACACACTCACACAGCACACATTGCACACCGCACACGCTGGTGCCCACATCACGCCACACGCGCAAGTCAGGCACTCGCACACACACACGCACATGCACACGCACAACACGCACACGCACAGCACACGCCCACGCACACGAACACGCACACACACACGCACACGCCACATGACAATCACAAACGTCAGTAAGGACACGCGCACATGACACACAGACAAACAAACTCAGGCACACACTACGCACTACGCACACGCATGCGCATACGCACACGCCACATGAACACAAACACGCCACGCATCGTCAAACGCTCCCTAAACCCACACACGCACATGCACACGCAAACGCACCGCACACGCACACGCACATGCAAACCACTCGCACACACCGTACACAAACACACACACACCCGCTCAAGACACCACAAATGCACACGGCACACGCACATGCACACGGAAGCACAACACACGGACAACGCACTCGCCTCACACAAAAACAACCACATGAAACACACACACCACCCACATGCACACACACGGCAAACACAAACACGTGCACTCGCACACGCACACGCGAATAAGCACTCGCAAATGGACACGCACATGCACACGCACACACACACGAACACGCACGCACATGCACACGCAAACGCACTTTTTCACACGCGCACACGAACACCGCACCACACACACGCACAACCCGCCACAAGCCAACACACATGCCAAATGCAAACAAACTCGCAACCATGCACATTGACCACACTCAAGCACACGCGCAACCTCAGGCACTCGTTACAACACGAACGCAACACGCACCACACAGGCACACGCCCAGGGCAACACACCCACGACACGAACACGCACACACACGCGCACACGCACCACGCACATGCACACTAACACGAGTAAGTAAGGACACGCGCACATGCAACACACAAAACTCAAGCCACAAGAATACGCACACGCACACACACAAGCACACGCACACGCACACAAACACGCACACGCACATTGCAGACTCAAACAGGTAAAGTAAGGACACGCGCACAGAACATATGCCAACACAAAATCAGGCAACACGCACAGGGTACAGGCACAACACACGCACATGCACACACACATTGCACACGCGACTCGCAAATGCTACGGCACACACATGCACACACACACACACGCACACGCAACACGCACATGCACCAGTTACAACGAACATACACATGCACAATCACCACACACACGCAAACACACTCCCACATGCACGACGCCACGCAACATGCGACACGCACATTGGACACGCACACCCGCATGCAAGCAAAACACCGTGCACACCCACACACACACACGCACACACACACACACACCCGCTGACGGACACGCAAATGCACACGCACACACACACGCACACAGAAGAACACCAACACGAAGGACAGCACTCGCACACACACAAATCACATGAACACACACACACCCCACATGCACACACCGGCAAACACGAAACACGTTCGACTTGCACACGCACACGCCACACGAACAAGCACACGCACACGCACACGCACACACACACACACAAATAACCACTTCTCAAACGCTACACACACACGGCACATGCACACGCAAAGTGCCACTCAAACACACACCACACACAGACACGCACAGACAACACAGATGCACATGCACCACATCACACACGCATTATGCACACGCCAAGCTGATGCACCACCATCACGCACAGGACAACCTCAGGCACTCTCACACACGCACGCACCGCACCGCACACGCAACGCACGCACAACACCCACGCACACGCACACGCAGCACACACACGCACATGCACACACACATGCACACTCACACGCGTAAGTAAGGACACGTGCACACGCACTCTCACAAGCACACGCCCAGGCACACACCCACGCACACGCACACGCACATGCACACTCACACGCGTAAGTAAGGACACACGCACATGCACACACAAACTCAAGCACATACGCATAAGCACGCGCACACGCACATGCACACAAACACGCACACGCACTCGCAAACGCTCACGCACATACACACGCACACGCACACGCACACGCACACGCAAACGCACACGCACACGCAAATGCACATTCACACGCACACGCACTTGCACATGCACATACACACGCACAATCACACACATGCAAACGTACACGACACGCACTTGCACATGAACATACACACGCATAATGACACACACACACACGCAAACACACTCCCACAGGCACACCCACACGCACACGTACGCACACCCACACGCACAAGATACACTCGCGCACACCACACACGCACAATCACACACACACACACACCCGCTCACGGACACGCAAATGCACACACACATGCACACGCACACAACGCACACACACACATGGACAAGCACTCGCACGAGCAAGCGCACTCGCACACACACAAACACACATGAACCCACGCCACACCCACATGCACACACCCACAAACCGATCACGTGCACTCGCACACGTGACACGCATAGCACACACAAACGCACACACACACACCCGAATATACACTCGCAAACGGACACGTCCACGCACACACACACGCAAATAAGATGCACTTCCACAGGCACAAGCACACGCACTCACACACGCAAACGCACAAGCCACACACGCATGCGAAACGCTAACGCACACGCAACACTGCACACGCTCACACGCCAATGCAACGAACACGGCACACGCAAACTACGCACTCGCACAGCACACGCACACGCACTACACACGCAACACGCAAACACATCCATAGGCACCACGCACAAGCCAAATGCACACGCAAACAGCACACGCACATGCAAATGCACATTGTAAACCACTCGCGATACCCACAAAAACGGCACAACACACGCACACACACGCCACACGCAGACACAAACACACACACACACACCTGCTGACGGACATTGGCAAATGCACACACACAAGCACACGCGGCATGCACACGGAAGGCCACACACCTACGGACACGGCACTCACACACCACACAAACACACATGACCCACACACACAACCCACAGAACACACATAAAACACAAACACGTGCCAATCGTTACACGCACACGCACACGACACCGCAACACACACACAACACACACACAACAAACGAATCAGCACTCGCAAACGCACACACCCACGAACATGCCACGAACATGCACATGCACATGCACACGCCAAACGCACTCACACACGCACATGACACGGCACAAGCACAAATAGATGCACATGCAAAAACACACTCACACAGCAAACACACTAAAACACGAACACGTGCACTCGCACACGCACACGCACACGCGCACACACACACACACACACACACACACACACACACGAATCAGCACTCGCAAACGCACACACACACGCACATGCACACGCACATGCACATGCACATGCACACGCAAACGCACTCACACACGCACATGCACACGCACAAGCACACATAGATGCACATGCAAGCACACTCACACACGCACACACACACGGACACGGACACGTCCATGCACACGCACACGCACACGCCCACGCACACGCACTACGACACACAAACACTCACACGCACGCACACTCACACATGTAAGTAAGGACACGCGCACGTGCACATATGCACACACAAACTCGGCACACATGCACAGGCACACACACACACACACACGCACATGCACA
>JAHRHJ020003261.1:87500-92500 GCA_019776745.2 Taxus chinensis | reverse complement strand
ACGCACACACACGCCGAGGCACGCACCCACGCACATGCACACGCCCAAGCGCACGCACTCGCACTCACACACGCACACGCACATGCACTCACACACGCACATGCACACGCGTACGGAAACGCACACGCACACACACACGCACACACTCATAAGCATACCCGCACGCACGCACACGTGTACACACACATGGACATGCACACAATCATGCACACGCGCACGCACAGGCACTCGCATGCACGCACACGCACACGCACATGCACACTCACACGCACATGCACACGCACACACACACGCATGCGCACGCGCACGCACACACGCAAATGCACATGCACATGCACAGACACGCGCACACGCACGCGCACGTGCACACACTTAAGCACACGCAAACGCACTCGCACTCGCACACACAAACTCACACGCACATGCACACGCACACACACACTCACACACAAACACACACACGCACACACACACGCACACACAAACACACACGCACATGCACACGCACATGCACACACACACGCACACATGCTCACGCACACACCCACGCACATGCACACGCCGAAGCAAACGCACACGCACTCACACACGAACACGTACATACACACGCACTCAAACACGCACACACTCACGCACACGCACACGCGCACGCGTACTCAAACGCACACGCAAACGCACATGCACACGCACCCGCACACACACACACACACACACGCATAAGCATACCCGCACGCACGCACACACGCACACATGCACGCACATACGCAAGCACAGGCACTTGCGCACACGCACACGTGCACGCACACGCACACGCCCATGCATAGGCACGCGCACGCACGCACGCACACGCCCATGCACACGCACGCGCACAGGCACACGGACACACAAACGCACTCGCACTCACACACGTAAATGCACTTGCACTCACACATGCACACGCACACGCAAACGCACTCGCACACGCACACGCACACGCACACGCACATGCACACGCACACCCACTCGCACACATACATGCACACGCACACGCACATGCACACACACACGCACGCACGCCCACACGCACACGCACACGCTTACGCAAACGCACTTGCACTCACACAGGCAAACGCACTCGCACTCACACACGCACACGCACACGCACACCCACTCACACACGCACATGTACACGCTCACGCACGCCCACACGCACACGCACACGCACATGCACACGCACTCGCACTCGCACACGCACACGCACACGCACACGCAAACACACTTGCACTTGCACACGCACACGAACATGCACACCCGCTCTCACACACACGCACATGCACACCCGCTCTCACACACACGCACACGCATAAGGACACGCACTCGCACGGGCACGCGCACACGCACACACACGCACACACATGAACACACGCACACCCACATGCACACACAAACAAACACGAACACGTGCACTCGCACAAGGACACGCACAAGCACACACACGCACGCACACACCCACGCACACACACACACACACACACACACACACACACACACACGAATAAGAACTCGTAAACGGACACATCCACGAACACGCACGCACACTCACACACGCAAACGCACACGCACACGCGCATGCGCACACGCACACGCGCATGCGCACACGCACACGCACACGCACACACCCACACACACACGCACACGCACACGCCCACGCACACGCACACGCACACGTAAACGCACATGCACACGCACACGCACACGCACACACACACGCACACGCACACGCACACGCACACACACAACCACACGCGTAAGCACACGCACACGCACACGCACAATCACACGCACACGCAAATGAACTCCCACCTGCACACGTACACGCACATGCACACGCACACGCAAACACAAGCGTACACCCACACGCACAAACACACGCACACACACAAGCTCACACACACGCAAATGCACCCGCACACGCACTTGCCATACACACGGACATGCACTCACACACCCACACGCATACGCACACGCACACGCACACACACACGCATACGCCGACGCACACGCACACACACACACACCGAGGCACAAACCCACGCACATGCACACGCCCAAGAGCACACACTCGCACTCACACACGCACACGCACACGCACTCACACACGCACATGCACACGTGTACGGAAACGCACACGCAAACGCACACGCACACGCACACGCACACGCACACACGCATAAGCATACCCGCACGCACGCACACGTGTACACACACATGGACATGCACACAATCACGCACACGCGCACGCACAGGCACTCGCATGCACGCACACGCACACGCACATGCACACGCATGCGCACGTGCACGCGCACACGCACACACACACGCAAATGCACATGCACACGCACACACACGCGCATGCGCACACGCACGCGCACGCGCACACGCACTTGCACTCACACACACAAACTCACACGCACATGCACAATCACACACACACTCACACACAAACACACACACGCACACACACACGCACACACATGCACACACGCACATGCACACACACACGCACACATGCTCACGCACACACCCACGCACATGCACACGCCGAAGCAAACGCACACGCACTCACACACGCACATGTACACACACACGCACTCAAACACGCACACGCTCACGCACATGCACACGCGTACGCAAACGCACATGCACACGCACCCGCACACACACACACACACGCATAAGCATACCCGCACACACGCACATACGCAAGCACAGGCACTCGCGCACACGCACACGTGCACGCACACGCCCATGCACAGGCACGCGCACGCATGCACGCACACGCCCATGCACACGCACGCGCACGCGCACGCGCACAGGCACACGGACACACAAACGCACTCGCACTCACACACGTAAACGCACTTGCACTCACACACGTACACGCACACGCAAACGCACTCGCACACGCAAACGCACACGCACACGCACACGCACATGCACACGCACACCCACTCGCACACATACATGCACACGCACACGCACATGCACACACACACACACGCCCACACGCACGCCCACACGCACACGCACACGCACATGCACACGCACACGAACACGCACACGCACATGCACGCGCACGCGCACACGCTTACGCAAACGCACTTGCACTCGCACAGGCAAACACACTCGCACTCACACACGCACACGCACACGCACACCCACTCACACATGCACATGCACACGCTCACACACACCCACACGCACACGCACACGCACATGCAAACGCACTCGCACTCGCACACGCACACGCACACGCACACAAACACGCACACGCAAACGCACACGCACACGCACAAGCACACGCACACGCACACGCACACGCACACGCACACGCACATGCACACCCACTCTCACACACACGCACACGCATACCCACTCACACACGCACATGCACACGCACACGCACACGCACACGTATATGCACACGCTGATGCATACGCACAAGCACAGGCACTCGCACACGCACACGCACATGCACACGTACATGCACGTGGTCACGCACATGCATGCGCACACAGACGCACACTTGCACATAAGCAGATGTACAGCTGTGCACTCGCACATGCACACTCACACACGTAAGTAAGGAAACACGCACACACTCACGCACATGAACACACAATCTCATGCACACACACACGCACACGCACATGCAAACGCTCACGCACATGCACATTCACATACAAACGCGCAAGCACACACACAATCTCAGGCACACACACACGCACAAGCACTCGCAAACACTCATGCACATGCACACGCACACACAAACGCACACGCACACGCACACTCAAGCACACACACACAAGGACACGCACTCGCACGCGCACGTGCACTCGCACGCGCACGCACACAAACACACATGAACGCACGCACACCCACATGCACACTCTCACAAACACGTGCACTCGAACGCCCACGCGCACGCTCACTCGCCCATACACAGACACACATGAACACACGCACACCGACATGCACACCCTCACAAACACGTGCACTCGCACATGCACACGCACGCGCACACACACACGCACAAGCACACCAACACGGACACGTCCATGCACACGCACACGCACACGCACACGCACATGCCCATGCCCACACACATGCACAAGCCCACGCACACACACACACACACGCACACGCACACACGCACACACACACACACATGCACACGCACATGCCCATGCCCACGCACACGCACACGCACAATCACATGCACACACAAACATGCTCACGCACAATCAAACGCACACACAAACACACTCGCACAGGAACACGCACATGCACATTCACACGCACACGCAAATGCACATGCAAACACTCGCGCACACCCACACGCACACACACACACACCCGCTCACGGACATGCAAATGCACACGCACTCGCACACGCACACACAAGCACAAACACACACGGACACGCACTCGCACGGGCACTCATCCACGCACACACACACGCACACAAACACGCACACGCACACGCACACTCGCACGCGTAAGTAAGGACACGCGCAGATGCACACACGCACACATTCACACACATGCACACGCACACGCACACGCACATGCCCACGCACACGCACAATCACACGCACACACAAACACACTCCCACAGGCACACGCACATGCACACGCACACGCAAATGCACATGCAAACAATCACGCACACACACACGCACACACACACACACACACACACACCCACACACACACACACACACACACACACACACACCCACTCACGGACATGTAAATTCACATGCACTCACACACGCACACGCAAGCACACACACACACACGGACACGCACTCGCACGGGCACTCACCCATGCATACACACACGCACACTCACACGCGTAAGTAAGGACACGCACAGATACACACACGCACACGCGCAAGGACACGCGCACGCGCGCGCACACACACACACACACACACACACACACACACGGACACGCA
>JAHRHJ020003261.1:80000-82500 GCA_019776745.2 Taxus chinensis | reverse complement strand
ACATGCACACGCACACGCACACGCACGCACACGCGCACACGCACACGCAAACGCACTCGCACTCACACACGCACACGCACAGACACACGCACACCCACTCACACACGCAGATGCACACGCTCACACACGCCCACACGTACACGCACACACACACGCACATGCACACGCACTCGCACTCGCACACGCACACCCACGCACACACGCACACGCATACGCACACGCACACGCACACGTATATGCAGACGCTGATGCATACGCACAAGCACAGGCACTCACACACGCACACGCACACGTACACGCACATGCACATGCACACGTACATGCACGTGCACACAGATGCACACTTG
Source organism: Taxus chinensis (assembly GCA_019776745.2). Classification (NCBI taxonomy): domain Eukaryota; kingdom Viridiplantae; phylum Streptophyta; class Pinopsida; order Cupressales; family Taxaceae; genus Taxus; species Taxus chinensis. The sequence continues at coordinate 82,153 of JAHRHJ020003261.1, read as the reverse complement.
CACAGAATCAGATGTACACCTGTGCACTCGCACATGAACACTCAAACGCGTAAGTAAGGAAACACGCACACAAACACACGCACACACACACACTCACGCACACAAACACACGCACACACTCACGCACACAAACACACGCACACACTCACGCACACGCACACACAATCTCATGCACACACACACACACACGCACTCGCAAACGCTCAGGCACACGCACATGCACACGCAAATGCGCAAGCACACACACAATCTCAGGCACACACACACGCACACGCACTCGCAAACGCTCATGCACATGCACACGCACACGCAAACGCACACGCACAAGCACACTCAAGCACACACACACAAGGACACGCACTCGCACGCACACGCACACTCGCCCACACACAAACACACATGAACACACGCACACCCACATGCACACTCAAGCACACACACACAAGGACACGCACTCGCACGCGCACACACACTCGCCCACACACAAACACACATGAACACACGCACACCCACATGCACACACTCACGAACACGTGCACTCACACAGGAACACGCACGCGCACACGCACGCTCACACACACACGCATAAGCACACCAACACGGACACGTCCATGCACACACACACGCACACTCACATGCCCACGTGCACACCCACGCACACGCACACGCACACGCACACGCACACGCACACGCACACGCACACACACACACGCGTAACTAAGGACACACGCAGATGCACACACTCACACAGTCACACACATGCACACGTACACGCACACGCACACTCATACGCGTAACTAAGGACACGCGCACATGCACACACGCACACAGTCACACACACGCACACGCACACGTACATGCGCACACACACACACACACGCATAAGCATATCCACACGCACGCACACATGCACACACACATGGAATTGCACACAATCACGCACACGTGCACGCACAAGCACACGTACACGCACACGCACACTCACACGCGTAATTAAGGACACGCACAGATGCACACACGCACACAATCACATACACGCACACGAACACGTACACGTGCACACACACACACGCATAAGCATACCCAGACGAACGCACACATGCACACACACATGGACATGCACACAATCACGCACACGTGCACGCATAGGCACTCGCACGCACGCACACGCACATGCACATGCACACGCACACGCACACGCACACGCGCACACATGCACACGCACACGCAAATGCACGCGCACACGCACACGCATGTGCACACGCACGCGCACGCACGCGCACACACAAACACACATGAACACATGCACACCCACATGCACACACTCACGAACACGTGCACTCGCACATGCACACGCACGCGCACACACACACGCACAAGCACACCAAAACGGACACGTCCATGCACACGCACACGCACACTCACATGCCCACGCACACACCCACGCACACGCACACACACACAAACACGCACATGCAATCGCACACTCACACGCGTAACTAAGGACACACGCAGATGCACACACACACACAGTCACACACATGCACATGTACACACATACGCACACTCACACACGTAACTAAGGACACGCGCAGATGCACACACGCACACAATCACACACACGATCACGCACACGCACACGCACACACACACACATGCATAAGCTTACCTGCATGCACGCACACATACACACACACATGGACATGCACACAATCACGCACACGCGCACGCACAGGAATTCGCACGCACGCACACGCACACGCACATGCACACGCACACGCATGCGCACGCGCACGCGCACATGCACACGCAAACGAAAATGCACATGCACACGCACACGCACACGCACGCGCACACGCATGCCCACACACATGCGCACAAACACATGCAAACGCACTCGCACTCGCACACACAAACTCACATGCACATGCACACGCACACGCACACACAAACACACACGCACACGCACACGCACATGCACACACACACGCACACACACACGCACACTCACACGCACATGCACATGCACGCACACACACACACGCACAAGCACACACACACGGACACGTCCAAGCACATGCACATGCACTCGCATATGCACACGTACACGCACACGCACACGCACACACACGCACAAGCACACGCACACGCAC
>JAHRHJ020003261.1:62500-75000 GCA_019776745.2 Taxus chinensis | reverse complement strand
CTAAGTAAGGACAAACTCTCCATTCACAACGACGCACACAGTCACTCACAGTCACACACTCGCACAACCACACACTAATCAGGAATATGCTAACCACGCACACTCCCACAAAAAACCCCCAAAAAAAAAATAAACCCGTCACACTCACTCGCTAACTATCACGCACACACACACTCACACACACACTCACATGCACACTCACAAGCACACGCACATCACACCACGCGCACATGCAAACACCGCTCACCGGCACACGCACACTCAAACGCACTCGCACTCGCACACGAACGCACGGCGCACTCACACATTCACACCGCACTAGCACCTCAACTACTCAAAAACTGCCCTCCTCACACTCACCGCCCACGCACCACGCACAGCACACGTCACACCACTCGCATATGTACATGCACACGCACACGCCCACCTGCACACGCACACGCACACACACACGCATGCGCACACGCACACGCACGCGCACGCGCACACGCACGCGCACGCGCACAAGCAAACGCACTCGCACACGCAAACGAACTCGCACTCACACACGCACACGCACACGCACACGCACACGCACACCCACTCACAGACGCACATGCACACGCTCACGCACACCCACACGTACATGCACACACACACGCAAACGCACTCGCACTCGCACTCGCACACGCACACGCACACGAACACGCACACGCACACGCACACGCAAACGCACACGCACACGCACATGCACATGCACATGCACACCCACTCACACACACACACGCACATCCACTCACACACGCACACGCTCACGCACATGCACACGTATATGCACACGCTGATGCATACGCACAAGCACAGGCACTCACACACGCACACGCACACGCACATGTACACGCACACGCAGATGCACACGTACATGCACGCGGTCATGCACATGCATGCGCACACAGATGCACACTTGCACAGAAGCAGATGTACACCTGTGCACTTGCACATGCACACTCACATGCGTAAGTAAGGAAATAAGCACACAAACACACACACACACACTCACACACATCCACACACAATCTCATGCACACACACATGCACACGCACTCGCAAACGCTCAGGCACACGCAAACGTGCAAGCACACACACAATCTCAGGCACACACACACACACGCGCGCGCGCGCGCGTAAATAAGGACACGCGCAGATGCACACACGCACACGCACACGTACACGCGCGCACACACACACACGCATAAGCATACCCAGACGAACGCACACATGCACACACACATGGACATGCACACAATCACGCACACGTGCACGCATAGGCACTCGCACGCACGCACACGCACACGCACACGCACACGCATGCGCACGCGCACGCACACGCACACGCACACGCACACGCATGCGCACGCGCACGCGCACACGCACACGCATGCGCACGCGCACGCGCACACGCACACGCACACGCAAATGCACGTGCACACGCACACGCACGCGCACGCACGCGCACACACAAACACACATGAACACATGCACACCCACATGCACACAACCACGAACACGTGCACTCGCACATGCACACGCACGGGCACACACACACGCACAAGCACACCAAAACGGACACGTCCATGCACACGCACACGCACACTCACATGCCCACGCACACATCCACGCACACGCACACGCACACAAACACGCACACGCAATCACGCACTCACACGCGTAACTAAGGACACACGCAGATGCACACACACACACAGTCACACACATGCACACGTACACACATACGCACACTCACACACGTAACTAAGGACACGCGCAGATGCACACACGCACACAATCACACACACGATCACGCACACGCACACGCGCACACACACACACACATGCATAAGCTTACCTGCATGCACGCACACATACACACACACATGGACATGCACACAATCACGCACACGCGCACGCATAGGAATTCGCACGCACGCACACGCACACGCACAGTCACACGCACATGCACACGCACACGCATGCACACGCGCACGCGCACACGCACACGTAAACGCAAATGCACATGCACACGCACACGCACACGCACGCGCACACGCATGCCCACACACATGCGCACAAACACATGCAAACGCACTCGCACTCGCACACACAAACTCACATGCACATGCACACGCACACACAAACACACACGCACACGCACACGCACATGCACACACACACGCACACACACACACGCACACTCACACGCACATGCACACGCACGCGCACACACACACGCACAAGCACACACACACGGACATGTCCAAGCACATGCACATGCACTCCCATATGCTCACGCACACGCACACGCACACGCACGCACACGCACACGCACAAGCACATGCACACGCACACGCACATGCACACGCACACGCACATGCGCACGTGCACGCGTACACAAATGCACACGCAAACGCACGCGCACACGAACACGCACATGCACACGCACAAGCACACACACACGCACACACACACGCTCACGCACACGCAAATGCACACGCAAACACACTCGCACATGCACAAGCACACACACAAGGACACGCACTCGCATGTGCACGTAGACTCACACACACACAAGCACACATGAACACACGCACACCCACATGCACACACTCACGAACACGTGCACTCGCACATGCACACGCACGCGCACACACACACGCATGCGCACACACAAACACACATGAACACATGCACACCCACATGCACACAACCACGAACACGTGCACTCGCACATGCACACGCACGGGCACACACACACGCACAAGCACACCAAAACGGACACGTCCATGCACACGCACACGCACACTCACATGCCCACGCACACACCCACGCACACGCACACGCACACAAACACGCACACGCAATCGCGCACTCACACGCGTAACTAAGGACACACGCAGATGCACACACACACACAGTCACACACATGCACACGTACACACATACGCACACTCACACACGTAACTAAGGAAACGCGCAGATGCACACACGCACACAATCACACACACGATCACGCACACGCACACGCACACACACACACATGCATAAGCTTACCTGCATGCACGCACACATACACACACACATGGACATGCACACAATCACGCACACGCGCACGCATAGGAATTCGCACGCACGCACACGCACACGCACAGTCACACGCACATGCACACGCACACGCATGCGCACGCGCACGCGCACACGCACACGTAAACGCAAATGCACATGCACACGCACACGCACACGCACGCGCACACGCATGCCCACACACATGCGCACAAACACATCCAAACGCACTCGCACTCGCACACACAAACTCACATGCACATGCACACGCACACACAAACACACACGCACACGCACACGCACATGCACACACACACGCACACACACACGCACACTCACACGCACATGCACACGCACGCGCACACACACATGCACAAGCACACACACACGGACACGTCCAAGCACATGCACATGCACTCCCATATGCTCACGCACACGCACACGCACACGCACACGCACGCACACGCACAAGCACATGCACACGCACACGCACATGCACACGCACACGCACATGCGCACGTGCACGCGTACACAAATGCAGACGCAAACGCACGCGCACACGCACACGCACATGCACACGCACAAGCACACACACACGCACACACACACGCTCACGCACACGCAAATGCACACGCAAACACACTCGCCCATGCAACAAGCACCCACACAAGGACAGCCCCGCGCATGTGCAACGCAACCTCCACACACACACAAGCACACATGAACACAGACACACCACATGAACACCAATTCACGAACAGTGCACTCCACATGCACTACGAACGCGCACACCACACACGGCAAAAGCACAACGAACACAGAAACGTCACACCATGCACAAGCACACGCACACTTCACACGCCCACGCACACAACCGCACAAAGCACAGCACACACTCCACATGTGTAAGAAGGACACGCGCAAGGAACACACGCACACAGTCACGCACAGGCCCACTACGCACCACCGCCCCTACACCCAAAATTCAGGAACATGTCACGCACACGCACCCCAAACATACGCACACGCACTGCAAACGCTCACGCACAGCCACACGCACACGCACATGCCACACGCAACGCACACGGCACACGCACAGCACACGCACACGCACATGCAAAACACCGAGAGCGCACGCGCACAAGCAAATGCAATAACACTCGCCCACGCAAACGCATTCGACTCACCAAGTGCATACCGCTCACGCACAATCTCCCCCTCTTTCTTCCCCCCCTCCCCCCCCCCTTTTCCCCACACACCGTAATGCACACAACACGCAAAACGCCCTCGCACACTCGCACTCCACTCGCCACAGCACAACGCACACGTAAAAGCACACGACACGCACAGCAAAAAAACGCACACGCACACGCACAGCACATGCACACCCACTAACCAAACACACCACGCACGCACACACTCCCACACGCACACGCACAGCACACGACACGATATGCACCGTGATGCATACGAACAAGCAAGGCACTCACACACGCACAGGCACACGCAAGTTTACAGCACACGCACATGCACACGTACATGCACGCGGTCATGCACATGCTGCTCACAACATATGCACCTTCCCCACATAGCATATGTACACCTGTGCACTTGGCCCAGACACATCACATGCGTACGTAGAGAAATAAGCACACAAAACACACCACACACTCACGCAGCATGCACCACAAAAGCAATCTCAATTCACACACACATGCACACTTACTCGCAACGCTCATGCATCCGTACATGCACACGCAAACCGCCAAGAACACACCATCTCAGGCGCACAACCACACCCACACCACACCGCCACCAACGCACACGCCCACAGAGTCACCCGCACACGCACACGCAACACAGAACCGCACACGCACATCACGCACTCACACGAGTAACTAAGGACACACGCATATGCCACAGGAACACACACAGTCACCACACATGCACCGGTACACAACTACGCACATCAAACATACTAGGCCGCGCGCAGTGAACACACGCACACATCACACCCAACAACATTCCTCACACGGCACTACTTACATTCCACCACACACTCCCCGCATAAGCATAACCCAGACGAACCACATTATGCACACACACATGGACATGCACACAATCACAGACGCGTCACGCATTAGGCACTCGCAACGCACGCACACTCACACGCACCTCACGCACATGCAACACGCAACCGCACACCACTCACACGTGCACCATCTCACTCTCCCCCTACGCAAGAATTACGCACACCTCATGCTCACGCGCACTCTCAACACCGACATGCACCCCGCAAATGCACGCGCACACGCACACGCATTCGCCTTACGGCACGCGCACACACAAACACACATGACACATCACACCCACATGCACACACTCCCTAACCCGGCACTCGCACATGCACACTCACTGCACAACAACACGCACAAGCACACCAAAAACGTACACGTCCTGCACACGCACACGCACACTCACATGCCCACGCACCACCCACGCACCCCCACACGCACACACACGCACACCGCCCAAATTCGCACACTCACAACGCGTAACTAGGACGAACAAATCAGATGCACACACACACCTCAGTCACACACATGCACTTACACTACATACGCAACCTGACACATACTTAACTAAGGACACGCGCAATATGCACACAAACGCACACAATGCACACACCCTCCGATCACTTGCACAGCTTGGGCAGACGTTCACTTCACACACCACACACAAAACACAGGGTGCATAAGCTTACTTGCATGCCGCACACATACACACACGTCACATGACATTCACACAATCACGCACACACGCCACTAGCCAGGAATTCGCACTCATCCCGCACCCCGCAGCACGCACACTCACACTCACATGCACACGCACACCACCACGCACACTCACACGCACATTGCACACGCAACACGCAACACGCATGCGCACGCGCACCGTCGCACACTCACACGCAAACTCAAATGCACATTGCACCACTCACCGCACATGCACGCGCACACCATTCCCCCACACATGCGTCCACGCAACACACATCAAATGCACTCGCACTCGCACACCAAACTCACTTCACATGCAACACGCACACACAAACACACACGTCAAGCTCACATTGCAACATGCACACAACACACGCACACCCACCACTCACACCATCTACCTCACATTCAACACTCACCGCACACACACATACGCGGACACGTCCACGCACATGCACATTCCCCTCCATATTCTCGCCACCGCACACGCACACGCCGCACAGCACAAGCCACGCACCAATCACACGCACATGCACACGCACCGCACATGCGCACGTTCACTGTAACCACATGCCACGCAACGCACGCTCACTACAACCAAACACACCAACGCACATGTCAACCTGCACACGCAAACACACTCGCACATGCACAAGCACACACACAAGGACACGCACTCGCATGTGCACGCACACTTGCACACACACAAGCACCACTATGAACACACGCACACCCACATGCACACACTCACGAACACGTTCACTCGCACATGCACACGCACGCGCGCACACACACGCACAAGCAACACGAGCACAGAAACGTCCATGCACACACACACGCACACTCACACGCCCACGCACACACCCACGCACACAAACATGCACAAGCACACGCACACTCACATGCGTAAGTAAGGACACGCGCACAGGCACACACGCACACAGTCACGCACAGGCACACACGCACACAGCCACACACAAATTCAGGAACATGCTCACGCACACGCACACACATACGCACACGCACTCGCAAACGCTCACGCACACGCACACGCACATGCACACGCACACGCACAGCACACGCACATGCACATGCACAGCACACGCACATGCACACGCACGCGCACAGGCACACGCACACGCAAACGCACTCGCACTCGCACACACAAACGCATTCGCACTCACACATGCACATGCACACGCACACGCAAACGCACTCGCACACGCACACACACACGAACACGCACATGCACACGCACACCCACTCGCACACGTACACGCACATGCACACGCCCACATGCACACGCACACGCACACACACACGCACGCGCACACGCACACGCATGCGCACGCGCACACGCACGCGCACGCGCACACGCAAACGCACTCACACTCACACACGCACACGCACACGCACACGCACACGCACACGCACACGCACACCCACTCACACACGCACATGCACACGCTCACGCACACCCACACGTACATGCACACACACACGCAAACGCACTCGCACTCGCACTCGCACTCGCACACGCACACGCACACACAAACGCACACGCACACGCACACGCAAACGCACACGCACACGCACATGCACATGCACACCCACTCACACACACACACACACGCACACCCACTTACACACACACACGTATATGCACACGCTGATGCATACGGACAAACACAGGCACTCACACACGCACACGCACACGCACATGTACACGCACACGCACATGCACACGTACATGCACGCGGTCATGCACATGCATGCGCACACAGATGCACACTTGCACAGAAGCAGATGTACACCTGTGCACTTGCACATGCACAATCACATGCGTAAGTAAGGAAATAAGCACACAAACACACACACACACACACTCACGCACATGCACACACAATCTCATGCACACGCACTCGCAAACGCTCAGACACACGCACATGCACACGCAAACGCGCAAGCACACACACAATCTCAGGCGCACACACACACACACACAAACACACACACACACACACGCACTCGCAAACGCTCATGCACATGCACACGCACACGCAAACGCACACGCACACGCACACGCACACTCAAGCACACGCACACACAAGGACACACACTCACACGCGCACGCGCACGCGCACTCGCACGCGCAAGCGCACTCGCCCACACACAAACACACATGAACACACGCACACCCACATGCACACACTCACGAACACATGCACACGCACGCGGACACGCACGCGCACACACACACGCACAAGCACACCAACACAGACACGTCCATGCACATGCACACGCACATGCCCACGCCCACGCACATGCACAAGCACACGCACACACACACACACGCACACGCACACAGACACACGCACACACACACACACATGCACACGCACATGCCAACGCCCATGCACACGCACACGCACAATCACACACACACACAAACACACTCCCACAGGAACACGCACACGCACATGCACACGCACACGCAAATGCACATGCAAACACTCGTGCACCACACACACACACACACCCGCTCACGGACATGCAAATGCACACGCACTCGCACACGCACACGCAAGCACACACACACACGGACACGCACTCGCACGGGCACTCACCCACGCACACGCACACGCACACAAACATGCACACGCACACGCACACTCACACGTGTAAGTAAAGACATGCGCAGATGCACACACGCACACATTCACACACATTCACACGCACACGCACACGCACATGCCCACGCCCACGCACACGCACACGCACAATCACACGCACACACAAACACACTCCCACAGGCACAGGCACAAGCACATGCACACGTACTCGCAAATGCACATGCAAACACTCGCGCACACCCACACGCACACACACACACACACACACACACACACCAGCTCATGGACATGCAAATTCACATGCACTCGCACACGCACACGCAAGCACACACACACACGGACACGCACTCGCACAGGCACTCACCCACGCACACGCACACGTACACTCACACGCGTAAGTAAGGACACACGTAGATGCACACACGCACACATTCACACACATGCACACGCACACGCACACGCATATGCCCACGCCCACGCACATGCACACGCACAATCACACGCACACACAAACACAATCCCACAGGCACACGCACACGTACACGCAAATGCACATGCAAACACTCGCGCACACCCACACACACACACACACACCCGCTCACGGACATGCAAATTCACATGCACTCGCACACGCACACGCAATCACACACACACACGGACACGCACTCGCACGGGCACTCACCCACGCACACGCACACGCACACAAACACGCACACGCACACGCACACTCACAGGCGTAAGTAAGGACATGCACAGATGCACACACGCACACATTCACGCACATGCACACGCACACGCACACGCACGCGCACCGCACACGCACACGCGCAAGGACACGCACACACACACACACGCAAACGGACACGCACACGCACACGCACACGCCCACGCCCACGCACACACACACGCACACGCACACGCACACGCAAATGCACATGCAAACACTCGCGCACACCCACACGCACACACACACACACACACGCTCACAGAAATGAAAATGCACACACACTCACACACGGACACGCAAGCACACACACACACAAGGACACGCACTCGCACGGGCACGCGCACATGCACACACATGAATACACACACACCCACATACACACACACACAAACACGAACACGTGCACTCACACAAGGACACGCACAAGCACACACACACGCACACAAACACGAATAAGCACTCATAAACGGACACGTCCACGAACACGCACGCACACTCACACACGTAAACGCACACGCACACGCGCATGCACACACGCACACACACACGCCCACGCAAACGCACATGCACATGCACACGCACACGCAAACGCTCATGCACATGCACACGCACACGCACACGCACACACACAATCACACGCGCAAGCACACGCACACGCACACGCACAATCCCACGCACACGCAAATGCACTCCCACTTGCACACGTACACGCACACGCACACGCTCACGCACATGCACACGCAAACACAAGCGTACACCCACACGCACACACAGATGCACACACACAAGCTCACACGCACGCAAATGCACACGCACACGCACTTGCACACGCACACGCAAGCACACACACACACGGACATGCACTCGCACAACCACACGCATACGCACACGCACACGCTGAGGCACACACCCACGCATATGCACACGCCCAAGCGCACGCACTTGCACTCACACACGCACACAAACACGCACATGCACTCACACACGCACATGCACACACGTACGAAAACGCACACGCAAACGCACAGGGACACGCACACACACACACACACACACACACACACACGCATAAGCATACCCGCACGCACGCAAACATGCACACACACATGGACATGCACACAATCACGCACACGCGCACGCACAGGCACTCGCATGCACGCACACGCACACGCACACGCACACTCACACGCACATGCACACGCACACGCACACGCACACGCACACGCACACGCACACGCACACGCATACACATGCCACGTGCACGCGCACCATGCACACCAACGCAAATACAATGCACATTGCACACGCACACGCCGGGCAACGCACCACGCACGCGCAAAACCAACAAGCACAACGCAACGCAATCGCACTTCGCCACACAATCTCACAGCACATGCACAACGCCACCGCACACGCACACACAAACACACACGCCACGACACGCATGCACACACCGCGCAACACTGCTCACGCAAACACACACGCAGCACACACACCGCACACGCCCGGCAAACGCATAACGCACTCAGACACGCACACGCACACACACACGCACTCAAACACGCACACACACGCACACTCAAACACGCAAACGCACATGCACACGCTCTCAAACACGCACACGCACACACACACGCACTCAAACACGCAAACGCACACGCAAAACGCCAATGCACACGCCACGCACACACACACACACGCATAAGAATACCGAACGACGCAGACACGCCACACGCACGCCATACACGCACACGCAAACGCACTCGCACATGCACACGCACACGCACACGCACACGCACACGCACATGCACACGCACACCCACTCACACACGTACATGCACACGCACACGCACATGCACACGCACACGCACGCCCACACGCACGCCCACCACGCACGCGCACCACGCACACACACACGCACACGCACGCGCACGCGCACATGCACACGCACGCGCACGCGCACACGCACACGCAAACGCACTCACACTCGCACATGCACTCGCACACGCAAACGCACTCGCACTCACACGCGATGACACACACGCACACGCACACCCACTCACACACGCACATGCACACGCTCACGCACGCCCACACGTACACGCACACGCACACGCAAACGCACTCGCACACGCACACGCACACGCACACGTACACGCACACGCAAACGCACACGCACACGCACATGCACACCCACTCACACACACCACACACACGCACACGCAAACGCACTCGCACTCGCACACGCAAACGCACTCGCACTCACACATGCACACGCACACGCACACGCAAACGCACTCGCACACGCACACAAACACGCACACGCACATGCACACGCACACCCACTCGCACACGTACATGCACACGCACACGCCCACATGCACACGCACACGCACACACACACGCACGCGCACACGCACGCGCACACGCACGCGCACGCACATACGCAAACGCACTCGCACACGCACACGCACTCGCACTCACACACGCACACGCACACCCACTCACACACGCATATGCACACGCTCACGCACGCCCGCACGCACATGCACATGTACATGCACACGCACACGCAAACGCACTCGCACTCGCACACGCCGACGCACACGCACACGCACGCACACGCACACGCACATGCACACCCACTCACACACACACACATACGCACACTGCACACACGCACACGCACAAGCGCACACGTATATGCACACGCACACGCACACGCACTCACACGCACACGCACACGCACATGCACATGCACACGCACATGCACACACGCACGCGCATGCACGCATGCGCACACAGATGCGCACAAAGCAGATGTACACCTGTGCACTTGCACATGCAAACATGCGTAAGTAAGGAAATAAGCACACACACACACACACACACTCACACACATGCACACACAATCTCATGCACACACACATGCACACACAAACACACACGCACACGCACGCGCACACACACAATCTCAGGCACACACACACGTACACACACGCGCGCGTAATTAAGCACACGCGCACACGCATACAATCACACACACGCACACGCACCACGTACACGCGCACACACACACGCACATAGCACACACACACATGTACACACACATGGACATGCACAAGCACACGTGCACGCATAGGCACTCGCACACACGCATGCACACGCACACTCACACGCACATGCACACGCACACGCACACTCACACGCACATGCACACGCACACGCACACGCACACGCACACGCAAATGCACGCGCACACACACG
>JAHRHJ020003261.1:0-2500 GCA_019776745.2 Taxus chinensis | reverse complement strand
ACACAAACACGAACACGAACACGTGCACTCACACACGGATACGCACGCACACACACACACACACACACACACACACACACACACACACACACACAAATGAATAAGCACACGCACACGCACACACACACGCACACGCACATGCACATGCACACGCACACGCACACGCAAACGCACACGCACACGGACACAAACACGCACATGCACACTCACACGCACACGCACACGCACGCGCACGCACACACACACATGCACATGCACATGCACACGCAAATGCACTCGCACACGCATACGCACACGCACACGCACACACACACACACACACACACGCACACGCACACGCACAGGCACACCCACACCCACTCCCACACGAACACCCACACGCACACGCACACGCACATGCACACCCATTCACACACACAAACGCACACACACACGTACACACACACGCACATGCACACGCTAATGCATATGCGTAAGCACAAGCACTCGCACACGCACATGCACATGCACACGCACATGCACATACACACGCACATGCACACGCCAATGCACATGCACACGCACATACACACGCACATGCACACGCACACGCACATGCTCACACTCACGCACACGCGCAAACATAGGCACAGGCACACACACACACCCGCACGCACACGAACAAGCACACACAAATGCGCGCGCACGTGTACGCGCACACGCACATGCACATGCACATGCACACGCAAACGCACTCACACACGCACACGCACATGCACACGCACACGCACACACACACGCACATGCACACGCACACCCACTCACACACGCACACGCACAGGCACACCCAGTC
This sequence comes from Taxus chinensis, assembly GCA_019776745.2. NCBI lineage: Eukaryota > Viridiplantae > Streptophyta > Pinopsida > Cupressales > Taxaceae > Taxus > Taxus chinensis. Next base: position 1,668 of record JAHRHJ020003261.1, on the reverse strand, counting down.
ACACACGAACACGTACACGCACACATACACGCACACACACATGCACACGCTGATGCATACGCGCAAGCACAGGCACTCGCACACGTAGACGCACACGTACATGCACACGCACACCCACACGCACACGCACATGAACACGTAAATGCACGCGGTCACCCACATGAACGTGCACACAGAAGCACACTTGCACAGAAGCAGATGTATGCCTGTGCACTCACACACACACACTCACACGCGTAAGTAAGGACACACGCACACACTCACACACTCACGCACATGCACACACAAACTCAGGCTCACACACACACGCACACGCACTCGCAAATGCTCACACACACGCACATGCACACGCACACGCGCAAGCACACACACACGCACATGCACATGCACACAAACACGGACATGCACACGCACACGCACATACACACGCACATGCACATGCATACGCAAACGCACTCCCACAGTCACACGCACACGCACACGCACACGCATACACACACACACGCACACGCACATACACATGCACACACGCACGCGCACACGCACGCACAAATGCACACGAAAATGCATGCACACACGTACACGCACACACACAAACACACACTCTCATGCACACGCACACGGACAAGCACTCGGACGCGCACGCGCACTCTCACACACACCAATACACATGAACACACGCACACGCACATGCACACGCACACAAACACGAACACGTGCACTCACACACGCACACGCACACACACGCACAAGCACACGCACACGGGTACGCAAATCCATACACAAACATACGTGAACACGCACACGCACACGCACACACACGCACACACGCACACACACGCACGCACACGCACTCGTAAACGCTCATGCACATGCACACGCACACGCACACGCACATGCGCAAGCACAAGCACCCGAACACGCACACGCACATGCACACGCACACGCACATGCACACACACACACAAACGCACTGCCACAGGCACAGGCACACACACACACACGCACATGCACATGCACACACACACGTGTACACGCACACGCACACGCACACGCAAACCTACACGCAAACACACATGCACACCCACACACACACACACCCGCTCACGGACACGCAAATGCAGACGCACATACACACGCACTCGCACACGCACACGCAAGCACACACACACACACACGGACACGCACTCACACGCGCACGTGCACTAGCACACAAAAAAACACACATGAACACACGCACACCCACATGCATACACACACAAACACGAACACGTGCACTCGCACACGGACACGCACACGCACACGCACACGAATAAGCACACGCAAACGGACACGTCCACGCACACACACACGCAAACGCACTTCCACTGGCACATGCACACGCACTCACACACGCAAACGCACACATAAACGCACAAGCTCACGCACACGCACACGCAAACGCACACGCACACACACATACACACGCACACGCACTCGCAAACGCTCACGCACACGCACACGCACACGCACCACCAACACGCACACGCTAAAGCACACGCATACGCCCCGCACACGCGCAAAACACACCACATTGACACACACACAAACGACCACACGCACACACAATACACACACACACACACACACACGGCACACACCACACACACTGCACAGCACACACACAAA
>JAHRHJ020003260.1:195000-215592 GCA_019776745.2 Taxus chinensis | reverse complement strand
ACCGCATCACATGCGGGTGAGGTACTCTGCTTCCCTCGGCTCGATCCATCCTCTGATCTCGCCCCGATGCCATGGCCACTGACATCGGCGTGCCTACTCTTCGAGACACCCGTCTGCGTCCAGACCGCATTGACTTCTACAAGTCCTTCTGCCTTCGTTGTCAGCTCACCACACTGCAACGGTATCCATGATGTCCTTGACTCAGCCCACCATGTCGCGCATCACCATGTGAACCATCCTCTGTCCACTTCACTGAGTCTCAGCCTCTGCTTCTGCACCCACTCCGCATCCGCGCTTCCGGCGCACTCCGATACATCTATGTGAGCACTCGACTCATCTGCGCTGTTTTAACCTCTGCAAGGTTGAGGAGCTCGCCACACTTGGCTCGCTCGCGTCCGAGTTACTTCTCCTCCGTTTCGACCTCCGAATCCCAGTCTCACTCCATCACGCCTCTTGGCTGTTTCCCACATGAACTCTGCTTCTAAGGACGTTGCCACCTTAAAGGTCTCCCCAAGTCCACTGTCACTTAACACTAGAGTCCCACTGCTGATCCACGATGCACATCTCTGCATGGACATACTCCGCAAGGGTAGAGTATATCTCCAAGGTCTCCTGAACACCCCATCCTTTGAATTTCCAGTGCACCAAGTGTTCCACGCTCCACTTGGTGGGGTTGTGAGTTCCCACTGTTGGTCTGTATTGTCTGCCATGCTCATCTGGCTCTTTAGGCTTGCGCTGCACTCTCAACGCAAGGCCTCTATCGTACAAGGTCTTCATGCTTCAAACCAACTCCCGCTCTGCCTCTGCATTGCCCTCATGAGTTGCCCAACTCGCTCCGCGTACATTGGGTAAGTTCTTCGCTCCAAGACACCCTGCACTGTTCCTAAGTGCAACCAACTTTGCTCACCAACCCGCCTCGGCTAAACCTTGATTCTGAGACATCCTTGGGCTCACAGCATGGTCCTTTCAATCCCCCATGCACAACTCTTTCTCACTACCTAGCCCTCAAGAGTTGCATTGGTGCGCCACCGGGAACTTCCCGGGAGGTCACCCATTTATGCCCTGCGCGCTTAACTCGCCCAACTTTATATTGCACCGGGAACTTCCCGCTTAACTCAGCCCAACTCTCGCCCAGATCTTCTGTAGGCCACATGCATGTGAGGTCGTCAACCCCAACCCATGCCTGGCCAACCGTTTGCCTCGGCCGGGAGTCCCTCTGGCTCCCTGGATAGCGCCTCGTGCACTACCCTGCTCGGATGGGGTCTGCCCATCCTGGGGGAGGCGGTCGCTCTATGAGCATGGAGACGCACCCCCCTTATATTCTCCCCCACTTAAAGTGGCGACGCCCACGGCGCCGATGCTAGACTTCGCAAGCCTGCGCAAAGGATGCCAGTGTTCACAACACTAGGACAAAATGTAAATGCACTACTCACATGCAAATACACAAGGAACACTTCGGTCACTGCTGACATAACACAACTCAGTCTCTTCAACATCTCGCTGTGCTAACTCCCTGTGCTCGGGACAAAAAGTGCCAAATCACTCAACACTTCTGTCGCTGTAGCTCCCTTCCCACTGAAACTACACTTCACCAAACATCCAACACAATGTCTGATGGGATACCCCTTCTGCAATTCCTACAACCTCTTAGGAATTCTGCATGATGTACAAGCTGCCCTGCCAAGCTCTGAGCCCTTCTTGCACAACATTCACTGCATAACTGGAGAACCGCCAACAACCTCCATGCTGATTGACGAACCACTGCAAGGTTTCACTACTGCTGAAAACTGGTTACACCATGCTTCCACACGCAACATGAAATTCTCCAACTAATCTGGGGGCCCACTTCACCACAAATGCTGCCCTTGTTCAGCACTTCTACCAACACCATACCACCACCGTGCCTCTGATGCTGATCTTCTGGCAAACTCTTCACCAGGAATACCTCATTTCACTGCAACTTGACTGATCTACTCACCACCGCTTTCAACCAACCAGCACTTCCGAAAACGCAACTCTTGCTTTACTCCGGAATGTAGCCACTGCCACTGTTGCCAACCTGAAATTCTAAGGTTTCGCAAAATCACCACCGTGATTCTGCCAAGGGAGAGCCACTTTTTCCACTTCATGGCTCGAGTATCAACTTGATATCACTTCACAAACACTGCAATTCAGCCATCCTCAATGTACAAGTCCCGTCTACAACTTCTGGGGAGTCGTCGCGCTACTCAGTGCTTTCGCACCTACCGAGTTTTCGAGTCACTCTGCCACTGCACCTGAACTCTACCAAGTGTTATCCCTTCACTCCAAACTGCTAGGAGTAAGTTCTGCACCAGCCTCCACATGAACTGTCCACTCAAGTGACGTTACCCAGCCCACACTGTATGCATCCCTGTCGCCTCCTCTACAACTGAGATCTGTTCAACACTGGCCTTCTTCTCCCACAAAGTCTCTAGCAACCTGCACTGGCTTACTTGCATTGCACAAGTGCCAACTCTTGACACCTGCATGGGTCTACAACACCCTTATCACTGAACGCCATGCCAACCACCGTCGCAACTGCATGACTCCTTCCTCATCAACCCTCTGGTCTACAGCTGAGAAAGTTCACTGTCTTTCATTCATTCCACTGTGACATCAATAAGGCTCAACTGAGCCCTGATACTCCGCTGGATCACTCTGATCTGATGCTGCCCAGGCCCACACCAGTCTTCTTCTTAACTGGAACATAACTGCTCCACTTGATCCAGTTGTGTTGGTGTCCCGCCTTCCGATCGCCAACACCGTTGATTGCCAATCTTCACAAGACTCCCCTGATCCGATTCGTCCAACAACCAACTCCCTCAAACATGCACGACTCTGCATAGCCGCACATAAGGTTGGGCACTTCAATCTGACGCTGCTTCACAAGCACACACCAGTCTACTTCTGCTCCGCCCAACCGCGTTGGTGTCCCGCCCATCCGATCACCAACGATGTTGATTGCGTTGGCTCCCTAGTCTGCCACCCTGTTCTTCAATCAACATCCCACACGCCTGAAGTTGAGAGCTCTAGGTATCAAAGAAGCATACTCAAATGCACTGACACCAGTTTATCACTCTGAGTTCCCAACTTAACTCACCGGCTCTGCTACAAGCTGACACTCTACGTACCAGAGCACACTTTACTCACTCGCTCAAATGCTTGATACCAGCTGTCACGCTGAGTATCAAAGAGAGCAATACACATCCAAAAGCTCTGATACCAACTGTCACGGGGCTAGCTTTAAAGCGGAATCCACTAGCCAACGTGCGGCACTGAGACACTACTTTTTTCACTCGCCTTAGAGGATCAAGCTACTCCAGTAGTCCCAGACTATGCCTTTCTCCATCTACAACCCATTCCCCAACTGCATCTCCAACTATGCACAAGTGAACCTTTCCAACACCCTTCACAGCTGCCCATACAACTGCTCCAGAAGACCACTCGCCGAATGCCACGGCTGCCCATACAACCGCCGGGAGCTCTTAATATGCCTTCTTAGTCCACTTGAGGGAATGCACAACTCATGCCTCCAAGACTCATCACTGACCCAGCTCCATGCCGCTGGCCGGCTCACTGTCGAACATCCCACTGTTCTGCACAAGGCCACTGAGGAACATCACATGCACCTATCTGTCATCCATCCATGAGTCTACCTGATTTTCCATGCCGGTCACCTACGCGTGCACCGACGGGGAAGTCCTCCTCTGAGTCCTTCCCGGGTGTGAGCCTCTACTCACCCCGACCTGCTGACCTCTGTCACCCAAGTCCACAACACCAAGGATCCCTGCGGGGAGCACTGCAAGCTCGCCATCCTGGTAGACCGCATCACATGCGGGTGAGGTACTCTGCTTCCCTCGGCTCGATCCAACCTCTGATCTCGCCCCGATGCCATGGCCACTGACATCGGCGTGCCTACTCTTCGAGACACCCGTCTGCGTCCAGACCGCATTGACTTCTACAAGTCTTCTGCCTTCGTTGTCAGCTCACCACACTGCAACGGTATCCATGATGTCCTTGACTCAGCCCACCATGTCGCGCATCACCATGTGAACCATCCTCTGTCCACTTCACTGAGTCTCAGCCTCTGCTTCTGCACCCACTCCGCATCCGCGCTTCCGGCGCACTCCGATACATCTATGTGAGCACTCGACTCATCTGCGCTGTTTTAACCTCTGCAAGGTTGAGGAGCTCGCCACACTTGGCTCGCTCGCGTCCGAGTTACTTCTCCTCCGTTTCGACCTCCGATCCCAGTCTCACTCCATCACGCCTCTTGGCTGTTTCCCACATGAACTCTGCTTCTAAGGACGTTGCCACCTTAAAGGTCTCCCCAAGTCCACTGTCACTTAACACTGGAGTCCCACTGCTGATCCACGATGCACATCACTGCATGGACATACTCCGCAAGGGTAGAGTATATCTCCAAGGTCTGCTGAACACCCCATCCTCTGAATGTCCAGTGCACCAAGTGTTCCACACTCCACTTGGTGGGGTTGTGAGTTCCCACTGTTGGTCTGTATTGTCTACCATGCTCACCTGGCTCTTTAGGCGTGCGCTGCACTCTCAACGCAAGGCCTCTATCGTACAAGGTCTTCATGCTTCAAACCAACTCCCGCTCTGCCACTGCATCGCCCACATGAGTTGCCCAACTCGCTCCGCGTACATTGGGTAAGTTCTTCGCTCCAAGACACCTTGCACTGTTCCTAAGTGCAACCAACTTTGCTCACCAACCCGCCTCGGCTAAACCTTGATTCTGAGACATCCTTGGGCTCACAGCATGGTCCTTTCATATCCCCCATGCACAACTCTTACTCACTCCATAGCCCTCAAGAGTTGCATTGGTGCGCCACCGGGAACTTCCCGGGAGGTCACCCATTTTAGCCCTACGCTGCTTAACTCGCCCAACTGGAGTTATTGTGCCACCGGGAACTCAGCCCAAACTCGCCCAACTCGCCCAGATCTTCTGTCAGGCACATGCATGTGAGGTCGTCAACCCCAACCCATGCCTGGCCAACCGTTTGCCTCGGCCGGGAGTCCCTCTGGCTCCCTGGATAGCGCCTCGTGCACTACCCTGCGCGGATGGGGTCTGCCCATCCTGGGGGAGGCGGTCGCTCTGTGAGCATGGAGACGCACCCCAAGGGCTGGGTAAAAATGTAAATGCACTACTCACATGCAAATACACAATGAACACATCGGTCAATGCTGACATAACACAACTCAGTCTCTTCAACATCTCGCTATGCTAACTCCCTGTGCTCAGGAAAAAAAGTGCCAAATAACTCAACACTTCTATCACTATAGCTCTCTATAATGCCGAACTACACTTCACCAAACATCTAACACAATGCCTAATGGGATACCCATTCTGCAATTCCTACCAACTCTTAGGAATTCTGCATGATGTACAAGCTACCCTTTCAAGCTTTGAGCCCTTCTTGCACAACAATCTCTTCATAACTTAGAGAACCACCAACAACCTCAACACTGATTAACCAACCACTATAAGGTTTCACTGCCATTGGAATTGGTCACACCATGTTTCTACCTACAACATGAAATTCTCCACCTGATCTGGGGGCCTACTTCACCACAACTTCACCACATTGTTTCCCTTGTTCAACACTTCCACCAAAACCATACAACCACTGTGCCTCTGATGCTAATCTTCTAGAAAAATATTCACTAGGAATACCTCATTTCACTGCAACTTGACTGATCTACTCACCACTGTTTTCAACAAACCAGCACTTCCAAAAATGCAACACTTGCTTTACTCCACAAATGTAGCAACCGCCACTATTGCCAACCTGAAATTCTGAGGTTTTGCAAAATCACCACTATGATTCTGCTAAGGGAGAACCAATTTTTCCGCTTCATGGCTCGAGTATCAACTTGATATCACTTCACAAACACTACAATTTAGCCATCCTCAATGTACAACTTTTGGGGAGTCGTTGCTCCACTCAGTGCTTACGCACCTACTGAGTTTTCGAGCTACTCTTCCTCTGCACTTGAACTCAACCAAGTGTTATCCCTTCACTCTTCACTACTTGGAGTTAGTTCTGCACAAGCCTTCACCTGAACTTTCCACCTCAGTGACGTTACGCAACCCACACTATATGCTTCCCTTCCACCTCCTCCGCATCTAAGTTCTGATCAACACTGGCCTTCTTCTCCCATAAAGTCTTTAGAAACCTACACTGGCTTACTTGCATTTCAAAAGTGCCAACTCTTGACAATTGCACAGGTTTTCAACACCCTTATCACCGAATGCCATGCCGACCACGTTGCAACTACATGACTCCTTCCTCATCAACCCACTGGTCTAATTTTGAAAAAGGTCACTGGCTTCATTCATTCCACTGTGACATCAATAAGGCTCAACTTAGCCCTGATACTCTATTGGATCACTCTGATATGACGCCACCCTCTAGGCTACACCATTCTACTTCTTACATGAAACATAAATGCTCCTCTTGATCCAGTTGTGTTGGTGTCCTGTCTTCCGATCGCTAACACCGTTGGTTTCCAATTTTCACAAGACTCAACTCCTGATCGAATTCGTACAAAAACCAACTCCCGCAAACATGCACGACTCTTCTTAGCCACACATTACATTAGGCACTTCAATCTGACACTGCTTCACAAAGACACATCAGTCTACTTTTGTTCGTCCCAACTGCATTGGTGTCCCACCCATCCAATCACGCATGATGTTGATTACATTGGCTCCCTAGTCTTCGAACTCGTTCTTTAATCAACATCGCACACATCTGATGTTGAGAGCTCTTTCACCAACTACTCACACTGGTTTACACTTTTTTCCCAACTCCAGATCCGATGCTTGCTGTCACTGTTGTATATATCTCCCCCTGGGTAAATATAGTCAAGAGCAGAAGAATATGGAAATCAAGAAAAATCGAAATCCTTCATTTCGTGTTTTGAAAGTGCATTGCATGGTCAAAAACTTGACATTTATTGCATCACCAAGCACCTCTATCACACATCAGAAGGTGTCGACATGAGAAAATTCACACCCTGACGCAGGTTGAGGGAACACATCAGAAGGTGTCGACATGCAAAAATTTGCGCCCTGGCGTAGGTTGAGGGCGCACATCAGAAGGCGTCGACATGCGGAAATTTGTGCCATGGCACAGGTTAAGGGCGTACATTATAAGGTTTCGACATGTGAAAATTCATGCCCTGGCACAGGTTGAGGGAACACATCAGAAGGTGTCGACCTGCGAAAATTCTCACCCTGGCGTAGGTTGGGAGCTCACATCAGAAGGTGTCAACATGCAAAAATTCGCAACGTGGAACAGGTTGGGGGCGCAAAGCACAAAACATCAACACCACATTTTCAGCACCTATGGTGCACTTAAGAGTATGTTGACATGAGGATAGTTGCGCTGAGGTGCATCTTTAGGAGGCACAACATTTTGAGCGTTGACACCCCGAACCTAACAGAAAGCAAACCCTGGCGCATATATTCAAATGGCCATAACTTTTCATAGGTAGCTTAGATTCATGCAAAGTTGGACTTTTCAGAAAGCTTATGAGGTCCTCTGTCAATTGGGTGAGAGCAAGTTATTCAAAAATGCAAAATATAACTCGCCATTTTTTGGGTTTGCTAAGGTTCTCACTTACTGCCATAATGAGATGAATAAAATGCAACCTGGAGGTGGTTGGGGTAGATTTAGAATTCCTCTCTCTTTTCTATCTCATTCTTCCTATAAATTGTAAGGAGGGGCTTCCTTCTAAAGGTTGGAAATTCTTGTTATGCCCCTCCCTTCTTCTCTTTGGTAGGTGAATTCGTGGAATTCAAACCTCTCATCTAAAACTGTAATGCAACTTTGCCTCTTGGCATTTTGTAGTGTATTGTATCAATCTTTAGAGAAAATAATACATGTCTGTGGATGATTCTCAACCCTCTCTGTGTTCATTTGCATCCTACTGATATTTCACTACAAATTTGGTTATCTGTGCATGATCTTGCATTGCATTTTAATGGTTTTTGTTTATTGGAAAGATAGGTGTTTCTTCATTCCTCGGTGCATCACCTTTGTTAGTTTAGGTTTATTTTTTATGCATCTTCTTACTCTGTCTCCTTGGCAAGTTAGATTAGGTTATCACCTCAAATGCTCTGATACCAGTTGTCACGGGACTAGCTACGAAGTAGATTTCACTAGCCAACGTGTGCCACTGAGACACTATTTTTTTCACTCCCCTTAGAGGATCAAGCTACTCGAGCAGTCCTATACTATGCCTTCAATCCACCTCCCATTCCCAACACATCTCCAATTTATGCACAAGTTAACCCTTCCAACTGCTTTCACAGCTTCCCATATAACTTCTCTAGAATACCACTCACCGAATACCATGGCTGCCCATACAACTACCACTCGCCGAATGCCACGGCCCATACAACTGCCGGGAGCTCTTAATATGCCTCCTTAGTTCACCTGAGGGAATGCACAACTCCAGCCTCCTTGACTCATCACTAAACCAACTCTCTAATACCGCTGGCCAGCTCACTGTCGAACATCCAACTGTTCTACACAACACTGCTAAGAAACATCACATGCAGATTTCTGTCATCCATCCATGAGTCTGCCTGAGTTGCCGCATGTTGGTCACCTATGCATGTACTAGTGGGGGAAGTCCTCCTCACGAGTCCTTCCCAGGTGTGAGCCTCTACTCACCCTGACCTACTGACTGTTCTATCGCCCAAGACCAACACCAAATATTCCTGTGGGGAGCACTACAAGATCACCATCTTTGTAGACCGCATCACATGCGGGTGAGGTACTCTTCTTCCCTCGGCTCGATCCCAGCTCTGATCTCACCCCGATGCCATGGCCACTGAAATTGGCCATACCTACTCTTTGAGACACCATCCGTGTTCAGACCGCATTGAATCCTACTTGAGGTTTCTTCCTTAGTTGTCATCTCACCACACTGCAACCATATCCATGATGTCCTTGACTCAGCCCACCATGTCGTGCATCACCATGTGAACCATCCTCTTTCCACTTCAATGAGTCTCAACCACTTCTTCTACACCCACTCCACATCCACGCTTCTGCTACACCTTCGATACATCTTTGTGAGCACTGAACGTCATCTACGCTGTTTAACCTCTACAAGGTTGAGGAGCTTGCCACACTTAGCTCACTCGTGTCCAAGTTAAGTGGAGCTGTTTTGAACCTCTAGATCACAGTCTCACTCCATCACGCCTCTTGGCTGCTTCCCACATGAACTCTTCTTCTAAGGATGTTGCCACCTCGTATGTCTCCCCAAGTCCATGTGTCACATAACTTTAGAGTCCCACTGCTGATCCATGGTGCACATATCTGCATGGACATACTCCTCAAGTGTAGATAATGTCCTCCAAGGTCATCTTGAACACCCCATCCTCTGAATTTCCAAGTGCACCAAGTGTTACACACTCCACTTGGTGTGGGTGTGAGTTCACCACGTTGGTCTCAATGTCTACCTTGCTCATCGGGCTCATTAGGCTTGTGTTGCACTCTCAATGCAAGGCCTCAATCATGCAAGGTCTTCATGCTCAAACAAACTCACTCTACCACTGCATTTCTCTCATTGGTTTCCCAACTTGCTCCGTGTACATTGGATGCATTCTTCGCTCCAAGACACCCTGCACTGTTCCTAAGTGCAACCAACTTTGCTCACCAACCTACCTCAACACTACCTAGTTCATTCAATTATTGATGTGCAACTCTTACTCACTAACCAGCCCTCAAGAGTTGCACTAGTGCGCGATACTGGGAACTTCCAAGGAAGTCACCCATCCCAGGCTACTCTCGTCCTGAGCACGCTTAACTCACCCAACTGTATTTTCCCAGCTCTTTTGAGGGCCCACATGCATGCAAGGTCGTAAACCCAACCCATGCTTGTCTAACCGTTTTCCTCAGCAGGGAGTCCCTCTGGCTCCCTGGATAGCACCTCGTGCACTACCCTAGTCACATGGTGTCTTTCCATCCCAGGGGAGGTAGTTACTCTATGAGCTTAGAGACGCACCTCTCCTTATACCTACCTTGCCATGTAGGACATCCCACTAACCACCCTGATTTCAATGCTTTGGACATCCGACCCATTTCCCATGGGCTTTCGGGCCATATCATTTTGGAATTCTCCATTCCCACATTTCAGACTCCTGGAACTCAACCAGAAATCCTGAAGTTGTACCTACCTCTGAAGTCCACCCGGGAATTTTTTTAACTTTAGACTTCATTTGCCACAAACCCTTACGCACTATTCACTGGTTGACTTTCTTAAAAGCTCCGAAATCCCAAAATTCCAAACTCAGATTTATGGGTATTGGCTCAACACCTCGTGTATGTCCAATTTTCTTCCATCTCCAAAGCCAAATATTCCAAATTCCTGAAAAAGCTCAGCTCACCTAACCTTGCTGCTGAAGTTTGACCATTCTTTGAAATTGATCTTAGCTTCGACTGTGGTCACGACCTTCACGGGCATGTCCAACAACTCTCTTGCCGTGGCATATGGTTTGATCCACAAGTCTCTATCCAAAAAGATCTTGGCTCTATGAGTTCTCAGACTCCCTATAACTTCCTCTGCAACCATTCCATTAGAAAAATTGATGAGTTTCACTAAACTGTCTTCAAGGCATGTGGGCCATCTCCTCATCGTCCACGACCGAGTTACTTTACCTCTCTCACATGCTCCCATGGGCTGAGCTAACCTATAATGAACTTAGCAATGCGTTTTCCTGATTTTTATGGCGAGCTCCCCGGATGAGACGTCCTATAGAGGAAATGCTGACTTGATCGATCCACTACTAATGAGGCATTCACCATGATTTGACCATCCCGAGCGCACTGTAAGATTTATTTGAATGGCTCATTTATCTCAATTTTGTGGCATGGGTTTTCCTTACAATGTGTATTGTTCGAGACCTTCACATTTGCTAACTACCTCATTTCCACTATTTTATCAACCCCAAGCCATGGTGACATTTCCTCCAGCTGTGTGTCCCGCATGCCTTGTCTAAATTGACAACCCTGCTAACTTCCCTAACACCTTGGCTCATGATCTCCATCTGCATTGCACCAACTGAGTTACGCTTTGAACTCGTCCTTTTCATTTGAAACTTCAAACTCGACCCTGTGAGCCCCTCGTCGATGCTTCTATAGGCAAGTCAACTCTACTTGAGATCATGTTTGACCTCTATTTTTTGTGTGCGAGCCTATCCTAATTCACGGGTCCTCCCTTTGGTTTGCAAGATCACCCCTATGCCATGTAAGCTTAGTGTCAAGCCATTACAAACTTGTCTCTGAGTCCTCACTTCCTTTACTGAGCTTGGCCTCTACCTTGTCATCTTTGAGATCTCCTTGATATCGTGCCCACATCAGGCCAAGTTAACTCTCATCTCTACGCCATGCTCATTATTCACCAATCTCATCAAAATGATCCATTACACCTTGCTGAGTTCTTTTAGGCTCGCCCTCGATGTTATCCCAACTTTGATAAGTCATCTCAGCCTTTCCTTGAAACCTCCTTCAAGCTCTATGCTTATGAGCCAACTCAAACCATGGCCAATCTCATCATTTCGTTCCAACTGTCATGATCTTCCTTGGTCAGACCACTTTACATCGCCCACTGATGCATTGCATCGGCTGAGCAAGGGGAGCTCGACATTCAATTCTTGTACAATTTTGTTGAGTGTTGAGCTAACCACAACTCGCTCAGCCTTGAAGATATGAATTTTCGGCCCCTCCTTTCACACGTTCCGTTGTGGCTCATCGATCACTTTTGTCTAGCTTTCTTGAGCGAGTTATCACCTATGGGTTCTGCTTGGGTGCCTAGATCCCTATTATCCAATTTGGTGACTCACGGGGAATCTACCTACTAAATATGTTTTGTACCAATAGCCTCTATTTTTCCATTGATCACAGAGTCTCTGTAAACCTACAGTCTGATCCTAAACTTCTTGAATGAAACTAGGATACCACTTGTACATCATTGGACCTGAACCTATTCCTGCTACTGTTGCACTATCAAATTTTCATAAGAAAATCTTAATTTTTTTTTTGTGAGAGTAAAATTGCATTGACTCAGGGTTTGCAAAATTCCTCTGTGTAACCCTGGTTTGTCAGATTGAAATGTACTTTTGAAACTCTCCCAAAACTTGATCCTATCAACTTGTCACGTTCACAACAGTGATGATGTATTGCATGCATTGCACATTGTAGAGTTTTAATTACGAAGATTTTCAAGTTTGTACATCATAGAACTCTATTAAAAATTGAATTGAATTTTTCTTTTAAAAGTTTCACTTGCGACATGTTGCTGGAGGTTGTTGTTTGATTCAGTGGAGATGCTGGAATCTTGAACCTTGATTGATCTCTCTTAAAGACCGGAAGAAATGAGATTTCGTAGGAACTTGATCAAGATCTCTGATTTGATTTTAGTTTCTCATACATTTGTTTTGATCTTGAGAATTGCAATTATTCCCTGTAAATATGAGCTTCTGAAACATGGTTTGTGGGAGGCATACTGAGACACTGTACTATGTTGGAGAAATACGAACAAAACTATGTACAAAATATCAAATCATACATGCCCAAGTAGACATGCAGAGTGTGCAAGAGAACCTATTATGCTGAAAACAACCAACACCTACCATACACTAACCAGAGAAAGAGGAGAATTTAAATGAATCCTGACACTGATAGGGAAAAGTAGCTCATGATTATTACAATAGGAATCCATGTAGATGATTTAACATTAGGTGTTGTTGTACAAGTGAGTGAAAAATTGACATATGACCCAATTTCTAAAATGAACCTTCAAGGTATCGATTGAACACACAAAAAACATGTCCTTGAAATGATTTACATGGTGCTCTTGGAGATGTTGTAGATGACACACCTGGTATTTGGTATTATGAATCTCATCCTCATGTTTGGAAATGAACATGACTGGTTGGGACAACTCTATTTCCATCTGCGATGAAGATAGGTGCCTAATGGAGCTTGGCCTAAACCGTCGAATGTTCCCGTTGCTTTGATTTTTAGTAATAAAGCCTTCATGTAGACTTCCCTAGAAGAGGCGACTTTCCATGATTGGATTATTTTCTCTTTGCACATCTACAAACAACTAATGTGTCACCTTGGTGGATGGTATGAAAGTGATTTCCTCCTCTATTGCAATGTGCAGCCCCTCCATTATATGTTGCTCTTCAGGATCACTTGCAGCCTCCTGTTGAACCATTGATGACTTGCTGCAAGTTATTGAATGTTGTTTCTCATGAGGGTTGTTATTAATATTATGTCCTTCAAGAATATTCCCCATAATGGATTCATTAAACAATCCATTTTCTACCGAAAGTGAAGGAAGAGGGAAATTTGCATTCTCATTACTGTAAAAGAGAATGAAGCTCTCTATGATCTCTTCTTCTTGTAGAACCTCTGGAATTGTCTCACTCACTTCCATAGTGTCATTTGGGTTTGTAATTTTTTCACCATAAGGCTCCTCATCCTCAAATGAAATATTCAAGAGCACAAACTTATCTCTGAAATCAAAATCTAGAGAGGATGATGTGGAGAAATAACTTGGAGTTTCTTGCATGACTTTCTCTGTGCTTGAATCCTTTGGTCCTGTGTGATCTTACTCCATGACATGATGCTACTATTCTTCCCCAAATGAGTCTGCAACAAGAGATTGATCAACAATTTCTATAAATAAAGTGCCATTATGGACACTACACTCTAAAAATACTGGTTGTTATCGTCTTTGCTAGCTTGTTGTTTCTTAGATTCTACTGCAACTGAGTCATCCTTGATCACCTATTATTATCCAACCATAGATTATTTTTCAGGCTTAACCAGTAGAGGGATTTTTTCTATTTTGAGCTTAACAACCCAACTCTTCAAAAAATGAATCATGTCTTCCTTAGTAGGCTCCTCTTTTTGCTGCTCTCTTTGACTGGTTTTCTGAGCCTCTTCCCAACATGGATTTAGGATTGTGAGAGGATTGGTGGGTGTAGTCTCTATTGGTTCTTGCTTCATTGGTGGTGGAGGGGAAGGGTTATGCCTTGTGCTCTTGTGGAGGAGACTGGTTTCTTGGAAGGAAAAAGGGAAAAGAAACGGAGATGCTATGGGAGAGTGGAAGATAAAGAAATAGGTGTTGTAATGGTGTAAAACTTGGGAATTGGGAAGCTCCAGGTCAAATTGAGCAAATAACGGAGTGGAGAGAGTATTGTGGGATAACAATGCAAGAGTTTCCCATTGACAGGATTGATTGACATTGTCGAAAAAATATTGTATCTCCTGGATCCACTCTATGAGCCTTGGAAACATCTCAATAATAAAGTTGAGCTTCTCCCGAGGGCTGTAAAATATTAGAATAGGGCCTACCCATGGACAAGGGGTTCTAAAACCAATTTTACAGGCTTTTATCTAACATATAGCCCTTTGATGCACCATTTTTTTCTCCAATTCCTACACTTTCTCTTGCAACACTAGATCTTCAAGTGTAGGGTAACCTTCATAATATACATACCCTTGGCCCTGGCAACATGTATAGTTTGGTGAATAACCAAACTGATGTATTTCTCATAGGAACATGTGTATTGATGATTTTCATCGTAATATTGTACCAGAGATGGTTGATCATGACCTAAGAATATGTGTTGTAAATGTGGAGGCATGTCTGAACAACACTCCGACTGCTGCTACTACAAATGTGAGTTCCATTGCATGAACGAAGTCATGGCTACATAAATTCATGAATAGAAGAAAATGGAAGGTTTGGAAAGAAAGATGAATGAAAATGGATGGAAATGAATGATGAAGAAAGGAAGAGTCTAATACTTCAGAAAATGTGTTTTGACCTAAATGGAGTCACCAATTATAATTATGTGTGTCTCCAAAGACAATGATTCCACCAATAGTGCAACAAACTTGATGAAATGTAATGGATACTTGAATGCACACCTTCAAGGCTCAACAAAATTATATGGGGGTTAAACTGTTTCAGCTACAAATGATTCCTGGAATCCTAAAATGAAATGGAGCTTGAATTCTCTTGAAAACAATTGAAATCCAATAATTACAAACCTCTCTAACCTAAAATAAAAAATATCTGAAGTCAGAAAACCTCTAGAAACTCTGAAATCCCAATATTATAAAAGCTCTAAAATCTCAAAATTTTGAAACCTGAAATTTTGAAAGGTCTGAAATTTCAAAAGTTCTCAAATCCCAAAATTCAAAAATTAAACAAAAATCCCAAAATTGTGAAAATGATAATTTTGAAAATCTGAGGATACCCTTTTGAATATTAGCCCCTGATCTATTATCTGTGAAATTTTGAGCCGATTTTGCACATGTTAAGCCGTCTAAAAGTGATTTCATCATTTGACCATATTGTAGAAACCTCCGAAATATGAAATTTTCAACTTCTAAACTTTTAAATGCAAGGAAACCTTTGAAATGTCTTCTTGCTTGAAATTAGCTTCATTGTAATAAGTTTTTGCAGTAGAGCACCTTGTTAAAAATGAAAATTTGACTTCTAGAGTTGTCACATCAGGCATGCCAAAACTGTTCATGCAGAATCACAACACCCCCTGATATGAGGTAGTTTGATTGGCTGGTCATTCAGTGTGATTGCACAACATGGAGTTCTCCTAAAGTGTGGGACGTTGTGAAATGGGATACCTCTCTGGAGAAGGCCAGTTCCTGCTCCTAACCTACTTGCCACAAACTACTCCTAATGAAAGAAAAACTACTACATACCGTAATCTAATGCTTCCAAGGGGCAAAGGATAGAAGGATGCATGGAAATACCACCTACATTACAAGTGGTGATGCACCAGAAGAGGAGTGCTAGCCACTTCTATCAACCTGCAAAACAATGAAGAATACACTTGGAAAGGGTGGTAAGGCACCATAAACCAACTTGCACACGTTCATCATTCCGAAATGAGCACAACACATCCTAACCCTGCAATGGATAAGACATACACACATGTCCTATAGAAACAATGAGAGGAAAGAAAAATTAATGAAAACAACACAATGATTAACAAATGAATCACAAACACCATTTTATTACTCCAAAGTATTTACATAGTACAAAATTATAGTAGGAGGATTCATGTAGCCATGACAAAGATTTGGAGAAAGATTGAGGCCCTTAGAAGAATGGGGTGCATGGGAGGAGAAAACGACCAACCTCTTGCATGTACAACCCCTTTACATATTTATAGAATAATTTTGAGGAGAGGAGAGAGAGAAATAAATCCCTAAATTACTCCAAAAAAACATAAAAAATCATTCTTTAATTTGTAACGAATACTTGAAGATCTTTAAAAATACTTTCTTCATTAATGGCATTTCCTTGTACATGAAGGAATTTTCTCTTATTGCACCGAGGTCTAGTCCAGCTCTTGTACCTTCATCATGACCTCTTCTTCCACCTACGTCCATTAATGAATTTCACCTCATTCTCATTATTCACCATTTTTGGGGGTATAAAACCCCTGAAATATGAAATCCAATGGATCCATACTATAGGTCTTATTCTCACGATTCGAACAACTAGTCAACCGTCCAAAAGGGACATTCTGGGCTCAATTGTGCAATTTAAAGGTTCTGAGACCTTTGTAATTTTGGGGTTTTGAAAATATCTGAAAATCCTATTTTTGTGTTTCCATCATGTAGCTCACTTCTCCAACTTTTCATTGGCTATGATTTTGAAAATATTAGACCTATGGAGCTCAAGTTATGACATTTCTTGCTAATGGGTTTTCTAGGTTCGTCTTGGTGCCTACACATTGCTTTGCATTGGTGAATCAAGTCACCAAGTAACTCGGAAAACTACTTGGAGAGCTAGGTACTCGAGCCTTATTTATTAGGTTTCCACAATGTCCCCTTATAATTTTCTCTACAAGCTCTTAAATGAGCTATCCCCCCTACTGAAACCTATGCTTCATATGTCTAGTAGGCTCCTCCTTGATGTTGCATGGATCCATTGAAATGACAACATCTCTTCCATTTCTATACCCTTTGGGAATCAATTTTATTTTTTTACACATCCTTTTCATTTTCTCCATGTGGCTTAGTTTCACATTCCTATCCCCACTGAGCTCAAAGACGAGCCACTTCTTCTCCCATCAAACTTTACACTTTTCTCGTCTCTCATTGCATCGATCGGTTCTTGCATTATTAGGTGAGTTCGAGCATTTGTAATGGTTCTATCCAAAATCATTGAGTTTATAATGTTTCAATGGCTCGTGATTCCTACCTTTCCACATAGGACATCCCACCAACCACCCTGATTTGTATGCTTAAGACGTCCCACCCATTTTAGGATTTCGAGCCATATCATTTTAGAATTCAACATCCCCGCATTTCAAACTCTTGGCACTGACCCCGAACCCTAAAGTCACTTACCTTGGAAGTATGAAATTTTATAAACTTCAGACTTCATTTTCTTCGGACCCTTCTGTATTGTTCACTAGTTGAATTTCTTAAAACCTCCAAAATCCTGAAATAACAAGCTCCGAATTTTAGATTTTGGATTTCATGGTATTTTCTCACCACCTTCCATTTAAAAACCTTCTTCCTCTAAAGCCATATCTCTTGAACGACCGAAGAAGCTCAACTCACCTAACCTTGCCGCTAGGTTGACATTCTCTGAAATTGATCTCGGCTTTGACTGTGGTCACGACATTCACGGGCATTTCCATCAATTCACTCATCATGACATATGGTTTGAGCCATGAGCTTTCCTAACTAATTTTGGCTCTTTGAGATCTTGAGCTCCCTAAAATTTCCTCTGTAGCCATTCCTTTGGAAAAATCACCGAGTTTTCATGGCAAGCGAAGAAACTCCTCATCATCCATAGCCGAGTTACTTTACCTGTTTCACATGCTTCCATGATGAGCTAAGCTCCATTCACAATCCATGCATGTGCCTCATTTTAATTTTGATCTCCATATATGAGTTCCCCTATGGCGGAAATGCATCCCTTACTGACTCATTTGATCCACTACTACTTAGTCATTCAACATGATATGACCATCTGAGCTCGCTATAGGATTATTTGAATTTTCTCTAAATTTTGTAGCCTATGTCAGCTTTACTTGCAGTGTTTGAGACCTCCACATTTGCTAATTGCCTCATCTCCACTGTTTTATCAACTTTGATCCAATGTGACATTTAATCCATCGTGTGTTCTATGTCTTGTCCACTGACCCTGATAGATTTCCTGACGCCATTGCTCCTGATCTCCATCCGAATTTCACTGTATGAGTTATGCTTTGAACTCATTTTACATTTGAAACTTCCAACTCGAGCTTGTGAGCCCCTAGTTGATGCTTCCACGGTCGATTCAACTATTCATGATATCATATTCGATCTCTATTTTATCTCTTCAAGCCTTCCCTAATTCATGGGTCCTCCCTTTGGTTTTCAAGCTCAACCCTATGCCATGTTAGTTCAACATTAACTCATAACATGATTTCTTAGGAGTCCTCACTTTCTTCATTAGGCTTAGATCTACCTAGTCTCCCGAGCTATCCTTGATACCATGCCCACCTTGGCTGATTTAGGCCTCATCTCTATGTCGGGTCATTCGTGCACCAAGCTCATCAAAAGGAACCATTACGCATCATCGAATTATTTTGGGTTCATCCTCGATGCTTTCCCAATGCCGAGTCAGCTCGTCCTTTCCTTCAAACCTTCATCAAGTTGTATACTTACGAGCCAGCTTGAACTATGGCCAAGATCATCATTTCGTTCCAACCCATGATATTCCCTGGTCGGACCACTTTGTATCGCCCACCGATGCATTGCATTGGCTAATCTTGAGGAGCTTAGCCTTCTTCTCGCATGTTTCACAAAGGGTTGAGCTCACCACAACTCACTTGGTTTGGAGAGATGACTCGTCGAACCCTCCTTTCACACATTCTGCCATGGCTCATCGAGCCCCTTTGTCTAGCTTTCCAAAGCATGTTATTAGCTATGTGGTCCACTTGGTTGCCTAGATCCCTATTGTCCAATTTTTCTTGAGGGGAAAAATTGGATAACAATGATTACATAGAACAAGTGACACTAATTGAAACGTTAAGTTGTGTGTTATCTAGTAATCAAGAGGTCAAATCTTACAAAGTGTAAAATAAATAGGTGTAATTATCATTGTGGTTTTGACAAAAATATGTTTTTAGTTTTAATTCAGTAAGAAATAGAAATACAAAGAAAAGTAGACATAAAGTTATGACACAAATTTAAAACAAATATAAATGAAAAAATATATATTTAAAAATGTATATGGCATTATTCTTTATGTTGGATATGTTATATATAAAATGATGCAACTTTTACAATATTTTAGATGTAAAATTCCGAAAATGTTGATTATACTGAGAGGCATCTATAGTTGTATATATGGAATGAAAGATTCTGATGTCGTACCTGTGAAATTAAATTAATTTTTGGCCCATGAAATAAAAAATTTGGTGTCATTTACTGCTTTATATTTGTATAGTATAGCCCAACAAAGATAATTGAGAAAGTTTAAAACGCTCACGTGAGGGAGAGAAACCAATTAAGTAAGAGCTCCAAATGGTTCCATAAAGTATGAGATTGTTGCCACCGAGCCATCCTCTACTGGCTGTAAAATTTACGTGTAGCAGCATTCACTGCTATTAATACAAGAACTGAGCTTAAGATAATAGCCTAGAGAAAATTGACCACATTTTACATAAATTTCGGTGGAATATAGTTTTACATGCCTGATGGAGAAATCACTGATAGAAGAATGTGGTGCGAGGCCCACATAACGCAAATAGTATCTGAAACTCCAAAAATTTTATAAACTACTGGGAATGGATGCAACCAGAAAACATCTCTATCGGCAGAATGTATGACTAACTAGCAACATCGAAGTCTTAGCAGCTTGTGAGATTCTTCAATAACACATTTCATGCTTACGTGCTTCCTCTATAACTAATACCATCCCAAAACAACAGCCATTAGATAGTTGAACAGATGTATTAGTCCGACCCCAATTCTCTGCAAAATTATATGTTATCGCCTGTGGGATGCCCAGTCTATGAATAATCTAGCGTTTAGGGAACTTATAGATTTTGTGCATCATAGACTGGGTGTGAGAAGAAGCATGAAGGGCACAGTAACTAAAAATACTTATTAGTAAGTTATAATTCATTTCCCATTTTGGAATTTTAACTAATTGTAAAACTTCAAATTTGTAATCCATTGTTTAACACCTTGTTGAACAGTTAGAATAGTTTGAAGTTGGGCGAGGCAGGCATTCCCTATAACGATAGCGCTGGACAAATATTGGCACCATTTCGTATAAGAAACTTAAAGAATCTTGTATCCACTAATGTGAGATTCACATGGGGTAGGAGCAGACGCCACCGGAAAAAACCAAACCCACAACTAAAAAATAAGATCACTAGATTCATACAATATGTAAATCATCATATATCATCAACATTTGAGAATTCAAATCACTATATGGTGCTCATAATTAGTCCATTAAAATGATGGAAATAGTTCC
>JAHRHJ020003260.1:0-190000 GCA_019776745.2 Taxus chinensis | reverse complement strand
TGAATGCCAAAGTTGGTTAAAATGAACAAATATTTCATTTGAATAGAGTTTTTTCATTTTTGATTTCATAGTTGGATTCGACATTGCGTATGCTCTTCTCTTATGCTTTAGGATGATCTTGAGAATCAGAAATGATATTTTATACTCTTTTGTGTTTTTGGAAAATCACTAATCCATTGTGTAGGACCAAAAACACTTGTTAAAGAAAAGGTGGCATTGAAACAAAATTAAAATATTAATACAGTTTCCATGCAGGTTGCCAAAATGGTGTTCAAGAAAACCACATCTAATTAAAAATGATAAAAAACACATGACAATCAACACATTGTAGTTGCAGGTTCATATAAGGGCACATCCCCATCCACTTAAAACTAGGACATAACCCCTTTAGCATAAGCCTTAAGCTACAACAATGGGGGTGGTCCTAGGAACGCCAAAGTAGTCCACGAAAGAGGGAACCTTGTGGATGAAATGGGAAGTGCTCCGCACAAACTACTTGACTAGTATTACCATTTTTGAGATTTAGCGTCGAAATTCATCCATATGATGACCCTAGTGAGAGTACACAATGGATGCATTTATTGCTCCCACTGTTCTTGAAGGGGGTAAAGTAAAGCTGAGATACTCCCAAATTAGTCAGTGTGACTTTTTCGGTAAATCATGCTCTGCTTCTTAGATGGTCTTGGTGACACCTAGTTGAGTGAACCACCCAGGAAATGTATCTTTGACCAGGAGCCCACTTGGACCACATCAAAGCTAATTTTGAGTTAAGAGCTATTGTTCATCATGAAATTGTGTGAAGTGTTACTTTTTCTTAAGTTTTTCACTTTCCCTATAGGCAAGGAAAAACTCTACCGAAGTGAGGCCAACATTTTTCAACCCAAATTGATCTACTTCCTTCACTTTATTTTGACACTTTGTTGATCAATCATAAGAGTGACTACCTTTGCGTTATCAATTGATTGTTTCTCCACTTTTTTGTCTGTTTACACCCATCCATATTTGCAGCTGGGTTGTTAAACATCTAAAGTGTGTGGAGACATTTTTATATCATTGGTAACCTTTTTTATCTTGATACCCAAGTCAAGATCATCATCGTAGTTAGGTTTGGTTCATCACTTTGATTCTCCTTTGAATGGTTATCTTGTTTATATTGTGTCACTACAATTTTGGTATTTACGTCTTGTTTCTTGTAAACTTGACCTAAATATCTATATTATAAGGTTACGCTATATACACTTTAACAATTCCTAGGTATACTATCACTTTAGTTTGATTTCAATTATTACCTAAATTTTGAAGAGTGTTAAGTGTTACCACTTGTGCGTGTTATATCAATATCATCTTGATATTAATACCTTACTTTCTCGTAAAGTTTGGTTAACATATCGTAGGTGAAATTGTTGTGTCACTCAAAATCATAACTAACACCTTTGGAATATAGGTCTTGATTGAATTTGGGCTTGCTTCCAGTATACTTTGTCTGGAGCGCACGTTAACTTCTTGTTATTACTTACGCCTTGTTCATTTCTTTGAACTCTACATAAGTAGGGAGATTTTTTTAATCATCATACGACACCAACTACCTTTTCGAAAAAAATTTAGGAAGTAATCCATTTGAATGATTTTTTTACCAAAAACTTTGTGTGATTGTGTCTCATTTGTCACATCGACTTATCCATTTCAGAAAATCACTTTGATCCATTGATTCTTTATCATATCCATTATTCTTTGGTCATTAATTTGGCTTTGTGTTTTGAACTTGCATGATTGTTCCTTGTGTTTATCCATCTTATAAATTCATTTCTAGGACAATATTTTGGGTCTTTGATCCTCTTGATCTTCTTGTTTTTGCCTAATTTCATGATCATTTTTGAACACATCTTTCAAACCTTGGAAAAAACATTCAAGCAACTTTTGCATCAATTGAACATTGGAAATATTTCCTTTGTATCCTTTATGTTGCTAAAATTTTGATCAATCCTTTGGCATTTACGCCTCCATCCCTTATTGGATTATCAATCTTGAGTCATCACGATGTATGTTTTCCTTAGCTTCCCTTTTGGAAAATCACACAAGCATCCCCATCTTTACGAAATGTCTATTTGGTTGTTGTTATGTTGCCCAAATCAACATGAAACCTTATTCACTTTGAATAAGTTTGATCATACAATCTAGGTCTAGGCCTTTGAACCCAGCACATGCCAAAAATGACTGATTATCACAAGGTCCCTTATACATACGATAATAAGGAATCAAAGTTTTGATGTAATAATAAAAAGACACCCATCATGACCAAACCACATTTTGTTCTTTATGCTAGAGAACCCATTCAGGTAACCCGTTCCCCACCTTCATCTCATAGTTGATGGTATGGTTTAGACACTTCTGATCCAAATTATTATTCGAGTTCCCCCCACCCTTCTTCTGATTCTAATCCAAAAATTTCCTCTTCTTCTAAGGATTCCAATCCAAAAATTTCCTCTTGACTCTCCTAATGATTCAAATCCAAAATACTATTTAGATTCATCTAATTCAACTCCTAAGTCAGGGTCTTCCCATTCTTCACAGGACCTCTATTATCAGTCACCTAAACAATGTTCTCATCCTCTAAAGATTTGTGTCTCCATAAATTATCTTCATCATTCATCTAATGTGACTCCTACATCATGGTCCTCCCTATATTTGTAGGACCCTCTTCATCATACATTTAATATGACATCCTACGTCACCCGTGGTCCTCCCTTTCTTCGTAGGACCCCTTTTATCAATCACCTCAACGACGTCTTCTTCCTTTGAAGATAAAAGTGATTCCAAATCCCTCCAATCAAACATCTAATACAATTCTTGAATCATGGTCCTCTCTTTCTTTGTAGGACCCTTGTTATTATTCATCCAATGCGATTCTTGAATCACGGTCCTCCCCTTCTTCACAGGACCTTCTTCATCAATCACCCCCACGAAGTCTTCCTTCTTTGAAGATTCATGTGACTCAAAGTCCTTCTAGTCAAAATTTTGAATCGACCCATGCATCACAATCTATAGATTTTGGACTTAATCCTACTAGTTTACAGATGATAAACCATCATATAGGTAGGTCCACACCACCTTATTCTACTCCCAAGACATCTAGCTACTACATCTTCTTCATCCCTCCATCATCTTCTTCTATCAATCATCATCAAACATCTTCTAAGTCTTCCACACCAATTGAACCTCTTTCTTCCAATCAACCCCTGGTGGTTGATCGAAAACTCATACCGATTGACCTCTTTCAGAATGAAGAAACAATTAGGGAATTTATAGGGGCACATGAAGATATACCTTTAGAATATTACGAGAAAGGATTCTCTTTAGACTTCGATGCAGTCCATATTGTGAGGAAAAGGTTGATTCCTTTTATCAAGAAACAGAGGAAGAGCCTCAGATCATGTAACTTGATCCTCCTCTTATTCTTCCATCTTCACATTCTTCATTATGTGAGGAAACTCCTAGGTCTTGCATTGATCCATGGCCTATCTTCTCATCACTCCAATCACTCTTTCCTATCATAATTCAAAAATCAAAAATCTCTTATGGGGTCAACACCAAGTAGCCCTTCATCTTCATCTAGGTGTGGGTCACCTTCTAGTAGCCCTCCCTCTGCATCTGTGACTTTGTGGGAAAAAGGGGATTTTCAAGTAGTCCACAAATCATTCTATTATTGGGGCATGTTTTCCCTAGCCCAGTACTTGTACTTCTAGTGAGTATGGATCACCCCTGGGTAGTCCATCATCTTCTATTCTTGGGCCACATATCCCAGTAGCCCCTTGTCTTACATCTATGGATCACCCCCTAGTAGTCCACCATCTTCTATTCTTGGGCCACATCATAGTATCCCATCATCTTACATCTATGGGTCACATCCTAATAGCCCTCCTTCTTCTATTCTTGGGCCACATCCTAGTAGCCCTTTGTCTTATGTTTATGGCTCACCTCCCAGTAGCCCATGTTATTTAATCTTTAGACCGTATCCTTTTCATCCATAACATTATTCTTATACAACGTATTGTGGAAAGCCCACCACCTTTCCTCTAATCAATTCTAAAAATCCACATTCTTCTCTCCCTTCTCAGTATCAAACAAGTCTAGCATTAGCTTATAAGAAATCACATGTTCTTTATCGAAACTAAGATAAAGAGCTTCCAAGAGCTCCAAAGCAACTCAAAAAAATTATAAAATTTAAAATCAAACGCATTCAATAATGCACACCAACGTACCCATCAAGTATGGCGTACAAAGTGCATAAAACCTATGGATAGGGAACTCAAGCTCCCACATACAAAACCCATGTTTCAAAACAAATCACAGTCATTTGTTGAGTGTGAACTCACCATGATCATCAAGATCAGGGATTATATCACTCTTGATAAACAAACATGTGCTTAGTCTCCCTTATTGGAAGTCACACACATCATTGTTGGATCCTATCATGCAAATTGAATCATTTTTGGTCCCAACTTAGTGCAAAAACAAAAATTGAAAAAAATCATAAAACAATTAAAATACGAAGGTACAAAGATCAAAAAAATTTGTGCTGAATTGTGGTAAAATAGTTGTTCAAAAATACAAAAAAATTATGAGAAAACATTAAAACATTACAAAAAAAATCAAAGGTACAAAGATCAAACATTACAATCAGGTATTTCATACACATGGATTTTCTTTCTTCCCTTTATTTCATATTCATCTACAATTATCCACCATTTTCATCCCTTTGATGTTATTTTGGTTAGCCTATTCACACGCATTTTGTGACATTTATCTCTATGGTATCCCATTTTACCTTGGTCTTTTATAACCTTGGTAAATTAAAGAACGACTGACCTCTTAGAGATCCTATCACATTCAACATCTAATAAACTTGTTGCGAAGAAATTTTAGACATATTTGTTGACACTAGTCAATGTCATCATCACAATCACTTCCACATCCTTCCATCAAGCCATCAGTGGTTCTTAACCCCTTGTCAAACAAGAGAGCTAAAATAAGTTTTCAGAAAGCAAAAGAATCAAAATCAATCAATCAAAAGCTAAAAGCTAAAAGAAAAAGAAAATTGATATATAACTCTCTCTTGGGGTATTTCCAATAATCTCTATCGGGGCTATGGATGCCTGACTGGTAGTAGAGCAATGTTGTGATTAGAATCAAATACATCTCCATCGGGGCTATGGACGCCTGGCTAGGTAGCGGAGCAATGTACGGCTATCCTTCCACCCTCCATTCACAAATCACCTTTCAAAATAAATGATTCCTACACATTGGCTAGGGTATCTTCACTTGTTGTCTATTAAATCTTTCCTTCAAGAGGTAATTCATTTCCACGTGCACACACTGGATCTCTATGAGTAAACATGATTAGTATGTTACCAAGTGTCTTTTTTTGGACCTTGTTCAGACTCTTACTCTAGTCTATATCTTGTCTCATGATTTGTGCCTTTGGCTAATCACTTCTTCATTGATGAGGCTTCTAAATACATTCATATCATTCACATTGTTCTTCTACTTCATTTAGAACATCCATGTGTATAAGATGTACTTTTTTCCATGTTTGCGGACACCTTTGTCCCCCTTTCACAAAAATCAATCTTCTCCTTCCTTTCTATCATGTGCTTCTTAGGCTAACTTACATTGGGGGCATCCTTGCTCTTCCCAACACTTCATTGGTTTACGTTCAATCTTATGTTGAACCTATCCATAATGGCCTTGATCCCCCTTCTACCTGTGAAGAGTTTGTCCTTTGAATACTCCCACCTAATCGTTGGGGCATTTTCACATCTTCACCTTTCTTGTATGCACATGGCCTTATTTATTCCCTTGTACATCCCATCTATCCCTAGGGGCATCCACGCTTTTTTGTCTTCCTATACAAAGTTTCAGAAAACTTCCAAAATAAAAAAAAACATTCAAATATGTTATAAAAAAATCAAAAAACATTCAAATATGTTAGAAAATTCAAATATGTTTTTCAAAAACTTCTAATATTGAAAATCATCCTACAAAACGTCACTCTTTGGTTCTCACTTGTTCATGTGTGTGACTCGCGGATCATCTTGATCTACCTCCATCAACAAAAGCTAGGTTGCTTACTATGTCTGTACTCTAGGGCACAATGAGTTGCCTGGTACTGTTTCATAGTGCACATTACTTTTCATCAGGACCCAAGTGTCCTCTAAAGTTATTCCCCTTATATGTATCCTTGCTTGGGGCACCATCATTAACCCTTGTCATTAATTTGCACAGGTCGGAACTAAAGCTTGATAAAAAAACATTACATTATGTTTCTCTGTTAGGTTAGCTTGTTTACTTTCTCATATTGCATTACATTATGTATGTTGCATGGAGTTAGGCATCTTTTACTTTCTCGTATTGCATTGCATTTTGTATGTTGCATGGAGTTGGTGTTTTTAGCAATGGAAATTTGTTCGTATATGGCTTTTCATGTCATACTACACTTTGTCGTATGCTTATTCTTTTCAATAAGGACCGATGATGTAGATCCTATGCAATATGATGACAAAATAAAGTTGTTTAATAGGCATAGCTGGATGGAGGTTAAGCTCATTCTCTCCCTTCCATATTCATTTCTACATCACTTTCCTTCACCCCTATTCTTCCCTTCACCGGGCATCTTCTCCTACCCATTCTTCTTCTATTTCTTCTCATCTTTTTTGCAATCGTCGATCGACTTCTTTCATCACCCCATCAACACTCGAGGGGGCATCTCTCCCTTCTACTAATTTTTCTTCTATCCCTTCAAAATTTCTACTTTTCTTGTCTACTATCTTTGAAGTGGCATCACTTACGCCACCCCAAAGAGGGGCAAATGTAGACACCTATAATTATTACCCTTAGCAATTTAAATACTTAAATTGCACTAATTATCCCCTTTCTCGCAAATCAATGACATATCGTCAAAAGCACTCATTTTCCCTCATATCATCATTAATTAATTACACTAAGCTATTAATTAAGTTGCCTATCCAACAAAACCCTAATTAATGACCTTCCGTTAATAAATCACCCCTTCTACCTAGACTAATTAATTATTATTAATTAATTAGCCATTCCCTTCCATTTAACTCAATAAATCAATATTTACTTTGATTTAATCCCCTTATAATAGCCTAAATCCTACTAATATTCTTCTAATTGTCTTCTATAAGCTTACACCTACCTATTAATTAATCACCTTTGATTAATTAAAATATCCCCAACTCCCATGACTTGCTAAACATGTATTAAACCCTTCTAAAGTAAGGTTACCTTTAATAAAGGGTCAACCTTATCCATTCCTAATCATGTTTTACCTTTATCCCACATTCATGAGAAAATTTATCCTTTGGGCTATATAAAGATCCCTTTGCACCTACCTTTTTACTTACACCTAAACTCCTTGAGAGAGCTAATGCAAAGCATATAGTCAAAGAGACTAAAAGCTTGCCTTTGCCCTTGTTGAGAGTTCATCATCTTGAAGAGTTAAGCCTCTTTCTTAAAGTGCTTGAGGTCATATGGAGGTGTCAAACCATTGTCTTGATAGCCATTTGATAGAGAGTAGCCCCATTCCTAGGTTCTTGGAACATTAAGGACAACTATTTTGATACACCTTGGAGCTTACTTAGGTCTGATTTCATTTATTTGTTGTTATGATGAATAGAGTAGTTTAGAGTATTTAGCATTGTTAGTTTCAAAGTTTGTATTCAATGAATGTTAGCATCTAACCCTTGTTTAATTCTTATCATTCCATGGTTTGGTATGCTAGGATATAGATTGGCGTACAAATCCTGATTTAGGTTATACAATATCTTAGCTTCAAATCCATAGCATATAGCTAATAGATTCAGAGCTCTGTACACTTGCACTTTTGAGATTTCATGATCTTGATGAGTTAGTTTTTGGTATAAGTGATTGCTATCATATGAGATGATGTTCTACCATGTGTAATGGTTTCCTAGAGCCATAGGGGCACTAGGATTCCAAGAGATTCTTGAACTAATAATTCATTGATAATAGATGCAATAAGATAGCTTGGAGCTTACCCAATGTCTAAAGTTGGATTGAGGAGTCCACAACATTGCAAGCAGAGTAAACAGGAGGTTCAGATGATGATGTGCTTAGGACATAAAGTTTGGATTCTATGAAATACTTATGATAGAAAATCATAGTCAATCAATTCTCAGAAATGGGATTTGCAGTCTATAGGGAACTATAAAGGCTATAAGGCTAAAAATCCCCGCCACCTAACAATGTGTTTAGCAACTTGGAATAAATGACATATCTTAGGAGCTGACTCAAGCCTATGGCAAAGACATAGTAATGCCAAAGAGACTAAGCAGAATCAAGCCCATAAAAATTTGAAAAATTCATCTATCTATGATAGAGTCCAACGTTTACTCATTGGGATAACATCTTTCTCTGAAGTTGCTTGTGTCATTAATGGCGAGAAAAGAAACAAAAGGGCCTGTATTTGAGAGAATGCTTTGATTATGTGAATATGACAAATTCTTGTCAGGACTTTAGACTATTTTTGCATATGCCCATACCAGGTTTACATTAGTTTATTTTTATTGATTTGGTATAAATAGAGTGACACAAATGTTTTAGCTTGTTATGTTTCAAAATTTGTGATTGGTGAATGCAGCATGTGCATAACCTATTGTTTAATTTTATCATGATGGATAGCTATGATTTAGAAAATTTTAAATTTGGCAGAAAATTTTAGGATGGAATTTCAACATCCTGGATCAAAATTTTGATTCACATAGATGGGGGTAACAAATTGATATAATGGTTAAGTCTATTTTTCAATGTAATACCTATTTAACATATAGAAAGAAGATTATGATAGGATCAAGAATAAAAACATGTAATGATAAGTGAGATATGGGTGTGAATGAAAATTTTTAGGAGCCAAGATTTGTAATGCATGAGGTAAATAGGATCCTCCAAACATTGAGAGGAAAACAAATGAATTCAGGATATGACCATGCAATGATTGGACCATGGTATAGAACCCAGATTCATGGGATGTTAACACACAAGCCTTTTGAATATTAGTCCAAAGAAATAGGAAAGAAAGAATGGCCTGATCTCATAAATAATGTTGACATGGGTTAAATTGGGGTTTAGATGTGAATGTTGTATGTGTGATAGAGGGTTTCCCGAAAATTAGGATGATTCCCTACCAGTAATGAAACCAACGTTGGTGAAGGGGAAAGTTTACAAATTGATCAATGTAGGAAGTGGATTGCTAGAAAGAAACTTGATCTAGGAGGATAGCTTTTTTAAGAGATGTCGGTCAAAATGGTCAATATGCTGTGTCATATATGATAGATGTTAAGGGAAAATCTTCAATGCATGAAAAAGGAGTATTCCAATCCTTCTAGGGACACATCTACTTCCTATATAAATGAGAGGATGGAAAAAATTATACAAGATAGTCGTCATTCTAGGGATCAGTCCCTATCTTTGTGAATCTGATGATGTCTGAAAGATTTTGAATGATTTTGATGATTCAGGTTAAGATTTAGTTGATTTTCCAATGATCAACTGATTATTCAAGGGATGGAGGTATACCTTTGATAAAATTTAAGTTTTGATAATTCATCCATGCATTTTGAATTTTACATGGGGAAGAAATTCTTGAATAGCTAAGTATACCACTTATAGACCTTAATAGATGATGTATCCAAGAAACACCCCTTTTGACCTTCCATTTGCATGGTTCCAATAGCAAACAAGTGTAGGGTGATGGATGTAATGATACCCATAGATGTCTCACTTCAGCGGGAGAACCTATCCTTAAGGAAAATGCTTGGGAAACATGTGGAAATCATATATTTAAGGTTGATGTAGAAATCTAGAGTTTGATTGGACCACATAATTTCCAAATCATCACCTTGAGTAGATGAAAGAAGGGCTAACATAGAGGAATGGATGCAAGGTTCGAAATAAGATCTTCATTCTAGCTAAGATTTACCTAGACAATATATGATTCTATCAAGTGCAATGCTTTAAGTGGTTCCACTTTAGGAACTATCAAGGATGTTGTTCAAACGATAGATCTCTGTGACCCATACTTATGTGTGATTTGAATGTGAAGGGCCAAGGTCCAGTGTTGATGGAAAATTTCCACGTTGATCCATCCTTTCTTCTGAGTATAGACAATTTTAATTTATTTGCAAAGCCCCTGATGCTTCATCTATGTCAGAAAATCATATCCTAGGATTAAAACCTATGAAAAATGAATGTATTAAGTATGCCTCGAGTTAATGGAAGTGGTGAACCGGTCCGATGTCTGATAAATAATCGATCTCCGGTTAAGAGAGTTCCATAAAACATTGATAGATGAGAGCCATTTAAATAAATTCATAGCTATTATGCTCAAAAAGCGTGGATTGATAGATGAATCCATGGTGTCTAGCAAATGGAATGAGTTCACTTATAACCTTCATGAAATTATTCCCTATAGGAGGGTAAGGAAGAAAATGCTAGGATTTATAATCTAAGCTAGTGAGTCTTGGTTGGAGTCAATTGGCACCTTTGAATAAGTCCTAGTTAATTATGCAATGCAGATCCTCAACCACCTTGTTTACCTCCATTTCAATGTAGGATGGATAAACTTGATTGATTATAGGTGAGGATGGAAGGGGATCTCGGTAACTAAGGCATTTATCCCATGCTTCCCTACCCATTAGATGGGATTATTAGCGATGTCCTCTAATAATGGATCATTGCGATGTGGTGGCATAGTATGAAATTTCAATATACGATACTCTAAAAGGATCCTCTATTGACATTGGTGGCACCATGACAACTTGGAATGTACTTTCACAACAAGTACTCCAGGAGTTTCCTTCATGATGGAGGATGTCAAGTAATTTCACCATTTTTGGCTGTTCTATTTGAGTGAATGAAATATATGGAGAAGGATACTTTGTCAAACCTCTTCCACTCATTGCTCAATCAAGAGACTCATGGAAGATAGTCCAAAAGGCCCTTCCTCCCCTGCTAGTGTACAAATCCATTTCGAGTCTATAAGATGCACAAATGCTGATGAGAATTAAAAAATGGATAAGAATGGTTTAGATCAAACTTTATGATGGGCGGAATGCATGATCATTGAATTCACTTGCACTGGTACTTGCCCCAATACTTCTAAAATATTTCTCAAGGTATGCATTAAGGTGATTCATACCTATTTCGAATCATGGTGTGGTTAGTCTAGATGGGTGTTTCTTGATACATAGTCACTCTATATCTCAAAGTATGGTGGATATCACTAACCAACATTAAATGTTATGTATAACACATGCGTTCAGGAAATACAGAATATGGTCAACTATGTTGATGTGATTCATTCTGAAGAAAATTCTAACCCAAGGACCAAAACCAACATAAAAACTGTCATTATGGGAATACCAACTTAAATGGTCCCCCTAGGATGAAGATATTCCAAAACTACAATCAAGATTATGTATGTACAATTCTTAAAACATGGATGCATTTAGTTTCAAGGCCAATTAATTACAATTCTACAAATTCGTTAATCCTAATTTTCATACTAGCTCATTTCATCGGATGCCCATTCTTCCCAGCTACAGTGCATATTCTCCTATCCCACTGAATCTTCCTTTGAGCTAACTTATCCCTTATTAGCCTAAACATTCATGCTTTTCGACCATTTCCCAACCTCCCTAGGTGGCTCAAACATCATAGTCTAAATTGTGCTACATAGGCTAGTATGTATCCTTTCACAACAACTTGTGATTAAAGACCCCTCCCAACATCTAGTGACCAATACGCATTGCTAATACAATTTTAAAGGTGTAAACCTCAGTTAACATAGAACAAAGAAGCTTTGAACTATCAGGTCGAACAAGTTCATTTTATTTACTAATCTGGCAATCTAGGGAGCCAAGCCTCCTTCAGTTATGAATGAGCTTGTGAGAGTATACATTGATCAGAATAACCAGAAATTAATGCAAAAAAAAGAACTATATTAATGTTATATCTAAGATCTTTAACTTATTTCTTTTCATTGGCTATTTTATTACCGACTTTAGATAACCACAAAAACCATTACAAGCCGAATAACAGGTGTGATCCATGGTATTTGTCTTAGGTAAGATCATATGCTAGTATTTTTTATGTACCCATTTGATATAAATTTATCCTTCCTCCAATGTTGAGCATAAGGTATTCTATTTGCATGAAGTTAGGTTAAAGTTTTAGAGTAATGATCTTATGTTCAGCATAAAGCCATGATAAGCCATTGATATGTTATGACAATCCAGATCTTAGAAAGCTTGTGTAGTATTACATATTGTGAAACAAATTAACTATGGTCCTTAAAAATGATTTTGCATAAATATTTTCATAGGTTCAATCCCTCTCTAGAAAATATAGTAATCCTAAAGTCCTCTAGATGAGTACCTCATACATGTCTGGAACCTTGTTGATGTTTTTGTACAAAGCTTATAATACTTGCATTCTCTAGTATATCCCTTGTTAGCTCTTATTGTACATGGTGCATGGTCTGAGTCAGTTAAGCTTTGAGGTTCTTGCCCTCCATTCCATAGCTTTTCAACTTTTCCGTTACATACAGATTAAAACGGGTGATTTGGGGCCATATCATCAATAGATGGAGAAACAGGTGGTTTGCTACTCGATCTTCCTTTTTTTGCCATATGATGTTTGGATTTTAGGGTAGTTGCTACATCCGCATGGAATATTGCTCTCTTGATGTATGCAATGGTCTTTGCATGTGGCTGACTCCTTTCGATCCAACCCTTCAATGCATGGTTTGGTCACACTTTTCTCGTGTGCTTCAAGGAATCCCACCGAATATGAGCTAAGTCACCTGACTATAGGAGCTCTTAAATTGTATTCGGGTGCACACATCATGGGTTTTAATAAAATCTTCTAAAACACATGCCCCCTGTGCCTGGTACCCCAGCGCGTTCTTATCTGTGTGACATCAGTCCAAAGGGGGAAGTATGGATCGAATTGAAGGGGATACCTTCTAATTCCTTGGTCCATAAAACTAGAACTGGTGTGAGCCTCCAACCTTTAACTACATAATGTCATCAAAAGAAAACAATTAAGTGTCTGAGATGAATGTTTAAAATGCAAAAGTTGACTATTTAAAGCTATAAAATCAATTATGTATAGAGCTAACAAAAAAAATGTGACGAACCACCATTACAAAATAGTAAATACAAACTAAAAAACTTCAAAAAATCCACAAAATATCAATGTATTTCCCCTTATTTTCAGGCATCCACAAAACACCTTCAATGTTGCTAATTGACTTCTTGAACTCCTCTGAGCACTTGTCTGACAAGCTCCTTGAACTACTATGGCACTTGTTGCAAGCTCGTGGTGAATCTATGTATGGGGGTGACTTGTAATCAGCCCATAAACATTGCCCCCCCCTCATTAGAGAAAATACAAAGGTGAGATGTCTAAATGTGCAATGAGTAGGCAAACCAAAAGCAGAATCGACTACTACGCTTGAAACTAGAGTTCCCTACAGAGGAAGTATGTTTCCTTGGTTTAGAAGACCTTTTTACATGTTAAACAAGTTTGGTTTTTACTTTTAAATATGCCCATTTTTTGTACAAGATTGGAAATGTAACCGCCACTTTTAAAAATGTATAGGGTACGTTGCGGGTAGAAGCCCAGGGTAGAGTTTGAAGAGTGGGTTGACAATACTTGGGTACATCCCTGAGGATGTCTGCCGGGTATTGTCAAGGATGTACCTTCCGTAAGAAGATAAGTGTCCACAGAAAATAACCCTGGGCATACCCCGTGAACAATACCATACTAGTGGCATGTACTAGGTATTAATATGTACCATGTAAACAAATAGGGCCTACATACAAAATGTTGCATACTCAATAACCCGTTAGCATTGTTATCTGAAATTTTACCCTCAAGGTGATTTCGATAACTTGCACAATTTCTTTAGACTCGGACAGGATAGAAATGGTGAAAACAAGAAATCTGGATTTTGGGGGAATGCCTTTGATTTTCTGTAACTCCCCTTTCCAAGGAAAATCTAAGGAGTTAGTGCAAAAATTTTGCTAAAAATTTGAAAAACCTGAAAAGGGGACCTAATTTAATGTATTGCGGATCTAGCGGCTGCGGATGGAACAACTACGGATTGAACTAGTGTTCCTCGTCCTTGAATTGGGTTTGAAATGCTAAGGAAACAATGATTTGCGGGTAAATCAGGGTGTCCCGGCGGCCTAGGCGGTCCAGGTTCCATCGAGCCACAAGTTCCCTCAAAAAGCCGATTTACTCTGATTTGCAAAAGGAATGGAAGCGGATCCAATGTATAATGTAGAAAAGGCAGAAAGTTCGCGGCCCAGGCGGTTCAGGTTCCATTGGGCCACAAGTTAACCTGAAAAGCCAACTTTACCCGATTTGCAAAGGAATTACAATGCGGATCCAATGTATTATGGAAAAGGCGGAAGTTCGCGGCCCAGGCGGTCAAATGTTCCATTGGGCCACAAGTTACCTGAAAAGCCGATTATACCCGAAGGCTACAAATGGAATGTAAGCGGATCCAATGTATGGTGTGGAAAAGGCGGAAGTTTGCGGCTCGGGTGGTCCAAGTGGCTGTGGGACATGCAGTTCCCAGCGGAGGTTGTAAATTGCCGCAACATCCAGGAGACAAAGTCAGATCGCGGATAAAGCGGAGATAATTGGGGCCCAAACGGCCCTTGTACCCTAGTGCCATGAGTTCCCCGAAAGCCCGCAATACCCGCAATGCAAAGGAAAAGTGGTTTAATGCGGATTATGGGAGTCCGCGTGGAACACCCCGACCCTGAACTTCAAACAGACATAACTTTTGACCCGGAGCTCTGATTTTGACAAAATTGGACTTTTCAGAAAGCTCTCGACATCCTCTATGCCACACTAAACTGGATTTCTTATTTTTAGTGAGGGTAGGTGGGTGAAAATAAAAGAAACATCTCTAGTCTATAAAAATTAAATGCTTTAGTCCCGTAAAATGCAAGAAATCCCTGGCAAACTCAAAATAGCTGCTCACACTCAGAAGGCCATAACTTTTTGCAATTCTTCAATGGATTTTCACAAAATTGGTCTCGTTGGAATCGTGGATCTTCGAGAGCTTGATGCAAAACAATCAAGAAATGCATAGAAATTGATGAATTTTTTATGGTGATATTTTAAGGAAAACTTGAGCCAAGTTTTGAACAATGATTTTATTAGTGGTTGGAGAGGCATTTAATGAGCATGGGACAGATCATTCTTCTCTAGTGCAAGTTATGGGACAACCTATGAGATTGCCTTTTACAGGTCAAAAATCACCAACAACACTCATTTATGAAATGACTTGCAATTGGTTGGGAAAGTGGATATTTCGGGAATTCTCATCTCCTCTCTCTCTCTCTCCTCTCAAAATTCTATAAATTGAAGTGTTGGACTCATTGTAAAGGGGGATAGTTTTTGAGTAGCAAAACTTTTGTCATTTTGGATTTGTGAAGCCAATGTGTTGGATTACTTTGTAGTGGAATCCTTGCATGGTGATCCAGGCCTTTCCTTTGTAATAGTTTGGATTGTGCATATTAATGAAGCAATAGATTCAAGTTTGTGGATGTATCTTCCCTTGCTGAGTTTGTTGCATTCTCCTTGCCTCTCTAATGTTATTGCAGATGTTTGTGTCTACTCTATACTCTTGTAGGGACCTATTATTATTGTGTATGCATGATAAATGTGTTTTGAATGTTGTTATTAGACTATGGAGAACTGTCTATCACCCTCTCTTATCTGCATTTTTCTTCCATTTTCACACATTAGAGATTGTTCTCATTTCCCTTCTTTTGGTGCATCACCTTTGTAGTGTAGTTTTCCTTCATTTTCATGTTATTTCTCTCTCCCTGGTCCCTTGGAAATTGTAGGATAGAGATAAGATAGTATCTTCCTACTCAATAGAAGTTAGATTGTGTCAAGTAGGATTAGGAAGAAGAACCATCTTTCTTTGGAGGTCTATCTTAAGTAGCAAATCCCACAGCTTGGAGATAGTACCCATGTTACCCAGTCACACCATGAGCTCAAGTTCACACATAATTGTGTAAATCGGAGGGTGTTTTGATTTGGTGATAACAAGTAACCTTAGATCCAGGCAAAGTATGTAATAACATGTCTCTATGTCGTTAGGATCCTCCAGTCTTGCTACCAAACCGACTAACTACCCCGACATGTGGTGGGGAAATAGTTACCCATGGGTTTATTTGTCCAAATCTAGGGTCACAATCAAGATCTTAATTTGCCAGTGGAAGTCCACATTGCATACGTAACCTCTGGGTTCGTGTAACAACTAGAAATTAGAAACCTCTAGGAAAGAATAAGTCGAAACTACGTATTCCCATGTGTAGCTATTCAAAACTCCATGGAATGATATAAAAGATATAAACCCTATCATCTGTATGATACAAATCGTGAATTATTCCTAATCCAAACAAGCGTATAACCTCCAATTCCTTTTAGATACATAAGTAACCAACCACACGTATAGATTTATAGGATGAGGAAAAATCAACGTCCTCGTAAAGCTTGTGATATAGGTTCTAGTGCAACCCATGCAATTGCATGTAAAATCAGATCCAGTGCTAGGTCTAATATAGTCTTCCTCCATAGTGCATCATAACCATGGTCTTAATATTGTTGCTAGTGTAGAACATGGGTCTATCTTCATTATAGTGATGATTAAAAAATGGTAATTGAAAAAGATGGTCCCATTGTAACGGAACCAATGAGTGTACCCTAGAATATACCCATCCCAAGCACATTGCATATCACCTAACCTGAACGTTGGGTACTCACCCGAAAGGTGCACACAAGGTGTACGATGGTCCCTCCTTTATGAGAAGATTATTGTGAGATGTTGGCATTACTGAAAGGATATCCCAGATTAGATGAACGATAAGGTCAGAGGATTCCATGGTGCATTCACCAAATCTGAGATCCTAACCATGATGAAATATTAACTATATCAATACATAATAATTCAAAATTTACCAAAGACAACATCATACAGATAAGTTACATCCAACACCAATGATCCATCCACTAAGATTCATTATATTAACACTAGGTTTTACATCACATGAAGCATTATGTTCTTATACATGACATACCATATATTTCCATATTGATCATGCGCGCTAACAAACTCGCCAGCATTACATTACACCAATCGGTCTCAAACTTTCTAAACCGTGCAAATGCAATACATATGTAGTTAAGACTCATGCATCAGACTTTCCCTTCAGCTACCAATTTACCATATCTACAAATAGGCTACATGCTAATAATACCCATCCATCCTTAGGTGTGAATATCAAAAGCATCCTACAGTCCTCTTAATAGATCAACTAATAATACAACTATAGTAGAACCTCCTATTATTAGCTACAGAGATTCACCCTTCATTCCGCTCTATGTTCTGCTAGATCCCAAAATAACCTCACGTCTTCCTGTAATTCTTCTAGCAAAACTTTTTCTTCACTACCCGTCCAAAATCTAGCCTTAACTATATATAGTGGATCAGTCTTTTTTTCAACATTGTTCCTGGGTCCGCCCTCAGGAGTACTATCACTTGCCAACGTGCTCCTACGTGCCCTGTGTCCTTCAATGCCAGCATTCTCTCTGATGCTTTCATATTTGAGCTCTCCACTTTCTCAGCTCAACAATGTATGTCTTAGTCTGGAATCCTTTTTTCATTTTTTAAATATATGAATTAAAATATATATGTAACTAATTTACAATTTAGCCACTACTATAATAGGATTCACCTTATGCCACTCCACATTATAATAATATCATGGCATTGTCACACTTTTCTCATGTACTTCCTAGAATCTTAAATATGGCTAAGTTCAAATGAAACCCTTTTCTTTTCCTTGCATGCACCGAGGTAATATCTACATAAACCCTTCTAATACCCTAAATTGTAACTACAGTGCTTTTCCCATGCACCCTTCTTGCAAGATTGGATATCCCGTAGCCATGAGAGAGTTGGTGAGGGACTTAGCAAATATTATCACCATGTGATATAAGTGCAGAACTAGCAAAATGGGATTATGATAGAAAGAGACTTCAACATCAACGTGTGATCTATGTAGAATAGAAATGGTGTTGACAGAGGCAGATGACTGACTGAAAATTCGATAACATGTGCATAGGATAATTGATAATTCCTCACGCATCAGTATTATCTCTCCTCGCCATTTTTTTTGCATGGTGAATTCAAATTCCTACTATAAAAACACAAAGGGTATATCAGTATTATCGAAACAAAACAACCCAGGTTATGACTTGTCACACCACACATGGAAAGGCTTGTCCCAAGAATCCTCAAAATTTTCCATATGTTGTAGCACAATCCCCACCAAATAAAATTTGTCCTAATAACCATTAAGAATAGGGAAATGTCATCAAATTTTGGAAATGTTGCACCTAATCCCTAGTGAAAGCCATACTCATTTCCTGTTTAATTCTCAATTTTTCTGAGGGCTTTTCTGGACAATCTTGTGCATACAACACCAATCCTCTAATAACACTTCTTGTAGGATGACACCATGATTCCCAAATAATCTCTGCACTATGCTTAAGACTGGTAGTGTAACTCCTAATCCCCAAACAATAACAACTTAATGGTAGGATCCACTTTTCAACAATCCCTCCAATACATATGTGTTTGTCCCATACATGTGGAATCGAAATAGACTCGTAGTGAAAGACACATATTGTTGAAGTATTGAGGGATATCCTTAACTTGACGACATTGGTCTCAAACATCAGCCTTCAAATGTGTCACAATGGAAAATTCTACTAACAAAAAACAGTAGTCCACTTCACCCAGGTCATGCTCTGAACTAAATTTATGGATGAATTCTTAGATTCCTTGTGCCATAGATGCGCGATGAACCAAGAAGGCACATATGTTTCAGCCCATAATTAGAGCATGAGATGTGAGGAATGAGGAGAGTCCCATTCAGTGAGAAAGAGAGCGAGATAGAAATAGAGAATGAGAATGAGAGGAGAAAGCATATATTAACTTGAGTGGTACCTATGAGAAGGACCATTCCGTAAGGGACAAATACCTTTCTCCCTAGGGCTACTCCAGAAAGAGAGATACAAGTGAAAGGGGTTGGAAAAAGGTAGATAGTTTTATTTCACATTCCTTCTAACAAGCATTCACAGTCCCATGTAATCACCACCTAGATCCTTATCCATCCATCTCTATATTTAACATTATTATGACCTCATTACATATTTTCATTTCATTCTAGATTCCTCCATAATTTTCTCACTTGATACATGATGCTAATCATCTTGTCTCGGTGCTCCTTGACCCATACAGCACAATGGTGTACTAATTTTTTCTGAAAAAATCTCTTTCAGATCCTGTGCATACCTGATGTTAATTGAAGGATTTTGATCTACATTTCATTCGTTAGGGACTGCAAACAAATGCCCTTGAGCTCATGGAAAAAATTGAGATAACATGGGTATAAGTTAATATGTGCAAACATCATGTTCAGAAGAGACATTCCCAAGTGCCACAGCTTAGAAACATCTATTCTCTGACCAGTCAAATCCCCAATTGATAGCTTCTTTAGGTTACTGGCTCAGAACCAATGTAAGAGACATTGACGGACCAGGGCTCATGGCCCGGAAGTGTCTGAGATGGTCATTAGCATTGGAACAACATGACTTTGCATGTACTTCATAATGGTTAACATCCAGACATTCTCCAGCTCTTCTCCATCTGGTGCACATGAGACAAATGTTTCCTTTGTAAAATATTTCCCTGGATGCCCTGACACTGATCAAGTAATTCAAGGCTCATTACCAGATTCATCTTCATCAAAACATGTGCTCTAAACTAGGCTCAAAAAAATGGGCAACATACTCCAGGGATCCTAACTTCTGCCATAGGTACTTGACTACTAGGTAGATTCCTTATAAACATCTGTACCTTAAAATCCCCACGGGATACTTGGCCAAGTTGAATACGTGATAGCTATGTTATCCTTCGTCAAAGTTTGGACATTTTTCGCTCTGAGGACGGTTAAGGGACATTGTCTTTGTCTTGTTTTAGCCTGGAAGATACAAAACAATTTGAGGATGGTTGGAGTGTGGGCCTTACCATTAATATTGCCATGCATCCAACTCAGATGTGTGGGAACCCAACGGTTTGGTCCACAAGGTGCCTATATTGTATCGATGTTGATCAAAATACAATTCTCAGAAGCCATCTGACACTGACAACAACATTCAAGGTTATTTGCCACGTTTAATTTGCTTCCACCATAGACAAGACATATGGGGAGAAAGATTAACATGCAGTACTTGGATTTTTTAGATGAACTCCTCTAGATCATCTGGTACCTTCTCAGACGATAACATTCTCAAGAAAGGGAACGATATTGCTAGTTATCACCCGTCAACAGTCTTGCATACTAGTCCATGCCTCTCAGGGCGCTTAAGAGACATTGACGGAGCTAGTCGACATCCATGACCTGTTTTCCAACTGCCTTTCACTACTCCATAATGACACCATTAGTATATCTCCTTATATAACTCCGAATCATATCCTTAGTCTCTGTGAGATACCATCTTTCTGATGAGAAAGGTCCACGATAATTTCCATGTGCCACTTCTTCTCTCACAATTAGTGTTCCTTGGATGCCCTTGCTATCTCCCTAGTTAATTGCACGACCTCTTCTCAAGTGTCATGTTACCAGTACAGGTTCTAAAAAATAGGAAAGACA
Source organism: Taxus chinensis (assembly GCA_019776745.2). Classification (NCBI taxonomy): domain Eukaryota; kingdom Viridiplantae; phylum Streptophyta; class Pinopsida; order Cupressales; family Taxaceae; genus Taxus; species Taxus chinensis. Next base: position 169,151 of record JAHRHJ020003260.1, on the reverse strand, counting down.
TATCACTAAATGACATCCACTGTGGGTCAACCTTCTTTATGCTTACCATCTCAACGCACTATGTCTTTCACATTGTCATTGTCTCTGTTTCACTCGGGAATAGAGTTGCTTCGTATCCTTTCATTCCTTTGAGAAACAGATAAGGTTAGGGGCTAGGAGGAATACCTGTAGAATGTCGAGATGGTGTGCGCGTACCGTAGAGAAAGATCAGGATGACTGCGAAGAACTCCTTTTTGTCTTGGAAGGACTACCTGCAAATAAGAACACAAGACCACAAGATTTTGATTAGACAATAAATGAGGGAACTGCCTTGGGCCCAGGAAATATAAAACTTCCTTTCGAAGGTGGTCAGTTCCCTGCTAATATGAATTAACACAAAATACTGTAGAGTACCAATTAAGTTGCTTCGTGGAACTGGGTAGGGAAAAGGCTGTTTTTCTTGGTTTTGATCGGAGGAACCGATGTCAGTTATCTGATAACCGATGGCGGTCACTGATAACCGATACCGGTTGGTTCTAGGATCTTCTAGGTTAGTTGCTGGTTGTGGGGTAGTTGTGTAATGTTTGCTAAGGTTGTATATAGGATGGTATTGAGGAAATAAGGTGATAGTTAGAGGCTAGATGAATGATAGTTAGAGGTAATATGGTACATGCTGGGTAATGTGGATTCAGGGATGGATTTATGAGGACTGTACAATTCCAAAAGGCATAAGAAATGTTATAACAGAGGACATGCAAGATGTGACTTACTGGTTTTTTTGACGAAGATGCAAGCTGATCTCCTTTGCTGCCAACTCTTCTGGTATTCTTTACTCGTCTCTGCTTGGTTAAGTGAAGTTCTGGACTCTCTTTTTCACTCGCCAATGGACTCTCCTGTTGATTCAAAAATCCTTCGACCTGATCTCCGAAAAAATGAAATTCCGATCTTTTGTTTTTGGTTTGGGAAGCCCATTTACAGAGAACCGATGGCGGTTGCGTAACCGACGGCGGTCGAGTAGGAAACGGCATCAGTTAGGAAAAAGTAGACTATTTTTAGTAAAATAACCCACCTTCCATGCTTTTCTCCCGAGAGATCAGTTGCGGGGCTTGGTCAAGTGGCTAGAAGGTCGGTTTTGGGTACGAGTAAGGAGGCATTAGTTATGGATGTGAGTCTAGACTAAGCCATGGGTCTTAATTAGGTTAATTTAGGGTTAGGGCTAGGTCATGATGAGGTGGCAAAATGAGGTGGCAGGTAAGGTGATGTGGATTTATCAATTACAAGGTAATTTCATTAGGTAAGACCTCGATCCCTTGAAGAATTTCCACGAGAGCTTGTCGATGAGATTCAGAAGTCTGAATGAGATCATATAGTGTCATTTTTACGGGTGATTGCTGAAGCTATTTGATCATGGCTTGATGGGATAACTCCATTAGAGATGAAGGTAAGCTAGGTCCACGAATAACCACTTTGGGTGGTGGTGCAATCGGGATGGTGGACGGAGAACATGAGAGGACGCAGGTGTGCTTCTCTTTCGCTTTCTCGTTATTTTTCTGATGCTCGAGTAGCAACACTGATCATATTATCTCATAAGGCCATTGATCATGAGGAAGCTGGTTAGGAAACAAGCATGGTCTTCAAGAGGTGGGGTTGTAATAATGATAGATCGTGGTGAGGTGGGGACGAGATGGTATAGGAGAGGGAATTGAAGCTAAAGGTCTCTCCCTTCGTAAGTTGTCTTTCTTAACCTTTCTATCTGGGAGAGGTGACTGACGAAGGATGGTTTTTAAAGCTTTGCATCCCTCCACATCATGTCCTGGTGTGCGGTGATAGTGCGCAGATCTTAGACTCATCATAACCTATAGGTCGAGGTTTAGACGGGTCATAAGGTCTAAGTGGGGGTAGGGAAATGGTCGCATTATCTACTAACATAGCAAGGATTTTGGCGTAAGATCCTTTGAGTGGGTCAAAATCAGAAGAGGATGAGGGTATTGATTGTGCGGGTTTTGGTAATGTTTGGGCGTGGTTAGTTCGTATGGGTGGTGGTTTAACCGAGGGGTGTTGATATGTGTTTTCACTAAACGTGGTTTCTTTGGCGCAAGAGCTACGTTCGGCTGGTTAGATGATGAGGCTACAGATGACATGGTAGCAGGAAACAACCACGGAGAAAGGGGAGTGACAGAAAATAAATCCTTTGATGATGGAGTTTGTTTAAGGTTGATGGGTGGACAGGATACGTGGGGTGATAATGTTGATATACCCTTTGATCCCTGTATGGGTGCAGAAGGCGTAGATCATTTTGAAGAAAACGCAGGAGGTATGATATATTGATGCAAGGTGGAAGGATGAGGTCCTAATATGGAAGGTAGGTGTGACAATGATGGTTTTGATTGTGATAGAGGCATGGGTTGAGTGTGTCTCCTAAGTGGCGGGGTGGCTTTATTTTTGGATAAATCTAGTCGCTTAGGCGGGTGTGTTAGACTGGGTATTGGTAAGGTCCCAAGCGTAGGGGAATATTTGGCTAAGTTAATAGAAGTGGATGAGGCATACTTGGTATAGATGAGGGGGGTGAAGAATGAGAACATAGGCATTTTGAGTTTCTGTAAACACTTAGGGTATATGGTAGAGGTTGTCTGGATTGGTCATTTGCATTTGAGTAGAATATGGCGTACTCAAACGTTCCCATAGGACTTGTCTATCCTCTGGAGAATGACAGTCTTCAGGCTTGAATTGTAAATTTTGTACGGAAGAAAGATGGGTTGTGATTCCAGTCCACTGTGGGTGTGATACAGTGAGGTAGATGAGGTATTGTATCAATAGATGTTAAGAGGTCAACCGGTCGTTGAAAAGATTTAGGCGATGCAGAACTAATAGGTAAGAGGGCATGTTCGAGAGGGTCCGTTATGGTTAAAGAATTTGGTGATGTCGGTGCAAGAGATTTCTCATCTAAGGATGACAAAAGGAGTGGCGTAGCCTTCCTCTTGTGCAACAAGAGTGGTAGGAGGAGACGTTTGGGAAATAGATAAGTTAGATAACATACGTTCGCAGTCTTGTAGGGATGTGGTATAAGCAGACTCATCGATGATGAAGAGAAGTCTGGGAAGTTAACTCCTTTATGGGTAAAGGAATGATTTCGCTTTGGTTCGATGGTGGTAAAGGAGGTTCGGGCTCCTGTGTTAGTGAAGAGGCTTGATTCAAAATTTTCTCGATAGAGGCTTTGGGCTGGGAGTCGAAGACTGCATGGATCTCATGAACACTTTCTTCGGCTAAGATATCCTGGTTTATGTTACTATTGGAAGAGTGATTCGGGAATGGTTTGTTGAAGATTTTCAAATTTCAGTTGGCAGGGGCATTAGGATTATCGAGGGTTATATCCCCTGCGTCAACCATTTCCTGCACTATGTTTTTCAACATCTTGCAGTTCTCATGACTATGTCCTTTTACGCGGTGAAAGTTACAGAAGTCATTTTCTTTGTACCAGGAAGGTATAGCGCGGGTGGAATCAAACCCGGAGTGAGGTTTAACAGGAGGCAAGGTAATAGCTCCGGCTTTGAGCAATTTTTCCAAGATGACACCATATGTTTCTCCCAAGGGAGTGTAATTGATGGGTTCGGCTTTGTACTTATAGGTGGTTTTTGGTGGGGTATTAGACGGTGTTTGAGATTTGACCATCACCGCGTGGACAGCTCCTTTTGATTTAGAAGAAGTGGATGCATGAGGAGTGGTGGTGTTTGGTTTATTGGTAGAATCCGGAGTTTGGAAATTGGGGTTTTTGTTGCGCAACCGCAATTTCTCTTCATCTAAGGCTCGAATTTCTAGTTTCCGAGCCATGGTAAAGGCCTCATCAAATGTGCGGAAAGTTTGAATTTGAAGAGTAGGAGAAATGTGCTTAGCACATGCCCACGTGAAAAAGTTCGATAAGTTCAACCTGAGGCAAGGCATATGTAAGTTGGTTGATAAGGCCGCGCCATCGTCCAACAAAATCTGCGATAGATTCGTCTTCAAATTTTCGGATGGCATAAAGGTCGGTGATAGATACTTTCTTGGCAATGTTAATGGAGAAATGATCCAAGAAAGATTGGGCTAGTTGGTTAAAAGATAAGATTGAGTGCTGGGTTAAAGCACTGTACCACTCCAAGGTGGGTCCTGATAAGGACATGGGAAAGGTGCAGAGTAACAAGGCATCATCATGGGCAATCAAATAACAAGCATGTCTAAATGATCGCAAGTGTTGTTGAGGATCCTCTTTACTATTAAAACGAGTAAATTTCGGAAACTCCCATTGAGGAGGATATGAATGAAGGGGGACAGAAGGGTGAATAGGCTCCCAACAAACTTGCTCGTATGTCAAGGCGCTACGACTTCCTGAAACAGAAGCCTCCAGATTTTGCATTTTTTCCATCATTTGTTTGATGAAATCCGTGGTTGGATGAGATGATGGTGCGGTTGTGGTAAATGGAGGTAAATTGGGCCAAGGGCCTCCGCTGGACAATGATGGAGGTTAAGTGTTGATAAGGTATGGAGGATGAATATGTTGAGGTGACAGAATAGGGATGTCCCATATAAGATGTTGAGGTTACTGGATACGTGTATGGGAATGAAAAGGTGGGCGGAGCTTGAGAGGGAAAGATCGTGTGGATAGGTGGCAGAGAGCAAGTCATGAACGGAGCAGTCTGCAAGAGAGATGAGGTAGGAGGCTGGTGGCGGTGGTAATGATATGTGGGGTCCTAGATTAACCAAAGAAAAGCCAATCTGAGTCGTATGAACCTCTGAAGCTGTCGGATTGGGAGACGGGGCTAAAGATGTGGGAAGCAAGGCAGTGTTATCAGGCAGAGTGGGAGTTAAATGAGCAGCTATACTAATAGGTATACCAAGAAGGAGCTGACCATCAGGCGTACGGTCAGGGGTATGAGACAAATAGTATTGTACAACACTAGGATTAGCATCCAGAAACTTGGCAAATTCCTTATCTCCTACAGGAATTTTGGGGATCTCACTGGTGTCCGTAGGGTTCCCTATAGAATGTGAAGGGGGTGATTCAGGCAAAGGCACAGAGCAGGCATGTGAAACCATGGCGGCAGCTTGCTTTCGAGTGATAACAACCATGGACAAGAGTACACAGTAGGGTTTCAATCTATCAGGGAACAGAAACAGCCTCAGAATGGTGAAATTGGCAGGTTGCTGGTTTGTCAGGGGCTGTAAAAGACAGTAACCGATATCGGTCTAATAACCGATGTCAGTCAGAGCATAGACGACGTCGGTCAGTTAACCGATGCCGGTGTAACAAGACTGGTATAACAAGATATAAAAGGCTGCTAATTTGATTTTTAACAACGTTTAGTATACTTATCCAAATTATTGATCACAGAAGACAGAGTATGACAGAGAAAACAGAACTGAAAACAAGCAAGATGCACACGCAAATCCAGAGACTAACCCTAGGGTTAATTTTAATTATTGTGGGCTTATGCCTTTAAACGTAGAATGATGTCAGATTCCTAAACAAAAGACTTAGGAGAAATGTCAAGTTTGTTTTGGCTTATAAGGTTACCTCAACCGAGCGGAGGAATACCGTGGAAAAGGGGGGGATGTTTGAGCTGTTGTGTTAATTTTGAAGTGATTCGGTATGTGTTGTGCAGTGAATGTAAGATTAATTTCCTGTCAATACCGTGGATATCACCCCCACGTGTACGACCTGTTACTTAATCTATGTTCACTAGAATTAAAAACATCAAGCAATAATGTGATGCACGTGTTTTAAACCCAAATCGAAAATGATATTCGATGAAGCAAAAAAGATGACTTTCACTAATGCAAGATGTAAAAGCAAAGACAATTTCTCTTACCGAAATAATACAAAACCTTGTGAATATCTTTAGAAGAAGAAAACAGCAAGTATGCTCCCTATATGAAAGCAAGCAAGAAAGAAAGAAACCCGAAATGGGTCCCACCGGGCGTGCCAAAATGTTTCGCTCGGAATGTTTAGGCTTCTGGGAATAGAGTTGCTTCTATCCTTTCATTATTTTTAGAAACAGATAAGGGTTAGGGTTAGGAGGAATACCTATTTAATGTCGAGATGGTGTGCGCGTACCGTAGAGAAAGATCAGGTTGACTGTGAAGAACTCCTTTTTGTCTTGGAAGGACTACCTGCAAATAAGAACACAAGACCACAAGATTTTGATTAGACAATAAATGAGGAAACTGCCTTGGGCCTAGGAAATGTAAAACTTCCTTTCGAAGGTGGTCAGTTTCCCTGCTAATATGAATTAACACCAAAGACTGTAAAATATCAATTAAATTGCTTTGTTGAAACAGGTAGGGGAAAGGCTGATTTCTAGTTTTGAATCACAATAACCGATACCGGTTGCTATTACCGATCGATATCGGTAGGGGCAATGTTTTAGGGACTTTTGGTGAGGGTTGGTTTGTAGGGTGGTTGTGTTGTTTATAAGGCTAATAAATGAGTGGGATTAGGTAACGAAGATCTGGACTCTCTTTTTCACTCCCAATGGTGATGAGAGGGTAGAGGAATGATAGTTAGATGTAATGTGTTGCTGGGTAGTAGATCTAGGGAATAGATTTATGACGACTGTGATTCAAAAGGCATCTAAGAAATGTTATCAAAGAGAACATACAAGATACTACTTACTGGTTATTGACGAGAATGCAGGTGCAAGAACTCGTTTCGATGACAAAGGCAGAACTCAGATATGGATGTCCTGACAAGTCAGAAGATGAGATATCTTTCCTCCCGATGATCAACTGAGTGTCACAAGGCTCTGGTTATTTAGTTGCACTCTTGGGCTTAATGTCCTTCCCTGTCAACTCTTCTTCTTTCTTCACTTGTCTCTGCTCGGCCAAGTAAAATCTAGATTCTCTCGATGAAAAATGCTTCTGATGATCTCGATTAATCAAAAATCCTCCCGACCTTTGTTTCGGCAGATCTATGGATAAACGAGCCAACAGTGTGCAGGGCATAGCCCCTCTTTGAGTCAGCAAAGCGAAACTGGTTTATTGCTATTCTACCAGCAGGAATCTGTGCAAGTCTCACAAATTCTGCCTTCGGGGGTTTGGGATCTCATCCCAGTAGGGGTGTTTCCGACTGCGAAAAGAAAGGAAAGGAAGAGGGGATGAAGAAAGAGCAGGTCCGAAGGGAGAAAAGAAATGAATTCCAAAGCAGAAAGGTCAGAAGGTTTATGTTTTGGGATTGGTAGTAAACAGAGCCAAACCTACTTGCATAAACGAGCAAAGCAATACTGATGATGAATAAATGACAATAAAACAGAAGCAGATCCAACAGAATAAACACACAGATCTGACGTAAGAAAGATCTAATGCACATAACACATGTCTTCAGCACAAAGTCTAAATATTGTATTAATATTTTCCTTCTGTTAAAAAAAGCTCAAAGTCTTTTCTCCTTACTTCTATTTTTCATCTGAAAGATATTCACTCATCCATAATACAACAAGTATTGGGGTATTTATAGAAGAAGGAGAGAAAAGAAGGCAAAAAGGAGCCAACAACTTATTTACAAAGATATTTACAAAATATCTAAAAGTCATGTTGACTTTTGACAACTTGATGGATGACATCATCCCATGATGCAACATGGATGATGTCATCATTTGTGTCAACATACTCCAGATATTCCCAAAAAGAAAGTCGAAGAAGAGAGAGAGAGAAGAAGAAGAAGAAGAAGAAGCTACTCGTCGTCGTCATCCTGCGGCCGAAAGGGGGTGGACTGCTTTTGTTGTTGCTCAGGTGACGAGATATGGAATTGAGAGCGGTATTCCATAAACTTGTTGATCATTGGCCCTAGCTGATCCTGGGAAGGATCCTTGTGCCGATCACTGATCGCCTCACAAGTCTCCCGCTCATCTATGAGTTTCTCGGGGAGTTTGGAATAGTCTTTTTCCGCTTCAATGAGTAACCCAATGAAGTCCCGGCAGGCCAGCAGGTTGTTGATAGACTCTGCGTCAAAAGTGACCTCTGGCCCCATCCCTTGAGAAACGATCTCTTTGAAGATCTGGGTGGTTTCATCAGCTTTCCTTAAAGTGAAGGAAGGAGTAAGTAACCCTGGCGACATGTTAAGAACGATCCGTTCCATTTGGTGCATCGCGTCCAGGGCTTCTTCCTTCACTTTGTCAATCTTTTCTAGGACAAATTCCAGCTGATCCACCCGGTAATCCAGAGTGGACATGATTTTGTTGAGGGCCCTGGGATGGCCGAAGACGCCGAACTTGACCAGATCTTCGACTGAACAGTCGAACATTTGTTGGAAGGTCTCGTGCTGCAGTCTAGCATGTTCCAGCTCTTCCGATATGGGTCCCGCTAACGCTTGGAGCTCTTTATTCACCTTATTGATGCTTAGATATAAGTTGGAGAACTCGGCGATTACTTTTTCGCTGTCTTTGAGGATTTGGCTCCTCCAAGCGGAAACGGCCATACCCTGCTCGCCGATCTTTGCATACTCATTAATTTTCTCCTGGCTGAGAAGCTCAGAAGTCTCGGCGGCAGTTGTGGGAGGCGCACTACCCATCTTCTGTAAGGCTTGGAGCAGATATTTGTTTTGCTCTTTCAATTGCCTTTTCTCTTCCTTTGTCTCTTGAAGCTTCTTGCAGAGGGCGTCAACTGCAGAAAGGGCCTCCCCCTGAAGGCTTTCAGAAGATGTCCCCATTGTGACTTGGGTCACAGTATAATCTGTCGGAGACAGATCCTTTTTCTCCTTGAGAGGATTGGGGTACGCGATCTCCATAACCCTCTCTCCCGCAGCACTTTGAGAGAAGCGTGTGACGGGCTTCTGCTTCTTTGCCCCCTTAGATGGGATTACAGAAAAGTCCATCGGAGCGATGGGAACTTTCCTCTTTTGCTGACTTAGCTGCTGGGAGATCCAGGCTGGACCTATGGGAGAAGGGCCGGAAACGGAGAAGGGGGCAGCTGCAGTAGTAGAGGGGAAAAACGTGGAGACACGTGGAGGCGGCATGGAGAGAATAGCCGAAGAAGTGCCCACGGGAGGAAGGGATACTGCAGCTGAGGAAGACATAGGAAGGGAAGGGAGCTCAGAGATGAGGGAAGAAATGGAGGGGGAAAGATCCGCGAGGGAAGAGAAGATAGACGAAGAAGCGGGGGGAATAGTAGAAGAAGGGGGAGAGGACACGACCAAAGGGATGGTCGCTTGAGTCACTCGAGGAGGGGAAGGAAGAGAAGAAGAAGGGACAGAAGGGACCTCGGTTGTTGTAGTAGTGCCGACATCCTGAGTGGATGGGCCTATTGGAACATCCTCTTCTGCTTCTTTCTCTGGCGTAACCAGAGTTATGACCTGTTCGGGTGCCGCGGAAGGAGGACTCTCAGGAGCTTCTTCTCGAGTGGTGCTGGATTCACCCTCTATGCCTTTGCCCTTGCCTTTAGGCTGCTGTTTAGATCGGGGAGGTGCGTTACCCAATGGGGAGGTTGTGAAATCAACCCCGAGGTAGATTAACCCGTTCATCCGGCACCAATGCTCTATTCTGCGCAGAGTCTCCTTGACCCTCTCCTCAATCATCTGAGGCGCCTTAGTTCTATCAATGGCTGGAAAAGGCCAATTGTCCCCATCCGTGTTAGTATATACTTGGTCTATTTCATCTTCCGTAGTTTGGAAGCCTTTGGGGACAATTGCTACCCCATATTGGATGATTTCTGCCAAGGCTAAGCGAGAATGATCCTTTCTCCTGAGCTCAACCTCATGGATGATGTCGATGTAGATGTCCTCGATCTGAGGGACGTGGATTGGATCAAGTTTCACCCTTGGCAGACAATTCCTTGGGTCGAAGGTAGGCCTGGCCGGGAAATCATGTCTCAAATTAAGCAGCTCCAGCTCTGCGAACATGTCCTTTGCCTTGTGGTGGGTAAGGCATGTATATCGGCCCACTGTGAGGGGGAAAGGAGTTCCACCCTTCTTTCTTTTGAGGCACTTCTCGTGATATGTAATCAGCTGTCTTGACAGCTCCAGCAAAATCAGCTTGGGCCCAGCATACCTCGGCAGTCTGGTCGGCTCTCCCAAGAAGTTGGCTGCCCTCAGATAGGTGAATGTGGGAAATTGGGTGAACAGGGCCCCCCATTTCTCAGTGGCTGCCACTATGCTCTTTGGTCGTGCGACCGTAAGTCATATTTGGCCTCAACAGGCAGATGATGTGGTAGAAAAACACATCGTTGATCTTTGTGAATTGAGAGATGCTATTCTCCAGCCTCAATTCTGGGTAGTACTCATATATTTTGACCTGAGGCCAAACCCCACTTCGCATCAGGCCTGGGTAGTCTCTCTCTGATGCTGCAGCATAGACAACATAGGAGTTCATGTAGAATCTTCCCTGTTGTATTGAATTGTTGAAGCTGTTCAGAGATTGTGCTGCTTATAATCTCTGCCCATTCGAAGCGCTGATCGGGCATATTCTTATTCATGGTCTCTAAGTACCGCAGCATCCATTTATGGAAAAAGTGGGCGTCAGGAAGCCCAAAGACCCTGCTCAGGAATGTGATGGTGTCACTGAGCTCCTCTGAGAAGTCACTGCGGTGGATGATTTGAGGCCATCGGGTCACCACCTTTTTGTTTTTCAAATAGACCTCGTTCATCAGCTGCATGCACTGATCTTCGTTGTCGTCCCAGGCCTTAATACAATCCTCTCGGCTGACGGCCACAAAGTGCCGGTGATGAGGGATGCCGAGTATTATTTCAAAGTGGCGGGCAGTGAGGTTAATGACTACCTCGCCCTTGTCATTTACGACACACCTTGTGTCCTTGTTGTAGCACCGGGCAACCACCATCATGAATTCATTGTTGACGGCGCTGACTGGGATTCCTCCAGGGAAGTGTAGGGCACTGCCCATTAGTTTGTCCATCCATGGACTTCTTGTTACCTTCTGAGTTCTGACCCAGAATTCCTCCATATCAATGTGACCCAATTCTGAGTCTCTGATGTCTAGGTCGCATTCGGCCTGGGAGTCAGGCATTTTGACTCTCTGATACTTGTATTTCATCTCTTCTTCTGTAAGTTTGGCCTTGCCTTTGGATTTGGTAGGTCTCTTGCTTGATGTAGACATATGTTCTTCTAAGCTTAGTTGCTGATCTGCACGAAGAAGAAGCGAGACCCAACGCAAAAAGGTTGTATTAGCCATTTGATCTTCCATTGAAATGTTAACAGAAGAAAGAGTTAGTGATTTTGAGGCTCAGGGCGCAGGGCGCATGAAAGCTGCAGCTTACAGGGCTAAATAGGTAAGGCGCACAGAAAAAAGGTGTTGCAAGGGTTAAATCAGCGCCAAAGGCGCATGGCGCATAGATACTGCAGGGTACATTTTGTAAAGGGCGCATGGAGACACCGTGTTACATAGAGACAGGATGCGCCAAAGGCGCATAGATTTTTCATGTTGCATGGAAATTGGTGCGCCAAAGGCGCATGTATGGTTTGTGTAACATGAACTTTTCGTGCGCCAAAGGCAACTTGGCGCGGCGCACAGAGGGTCTACACAACATGATGTTGCTGTAATGAGGAATGCGCCTGCGCCTTCAAAGCTTTGTACTTAGCGCGGAGATTAAGCTGATGTTGCACAGATGCTGGGTGCGCCAAAGGGCGCAAGGCTAGCGTGTGCATCCAAATTTGATGCGCCAAAGGGGGCGCAAGGCTAGCGCTTGCAGCATGTGAGGAGATGGGCCATGAGGGCACATTTTTTATGATGTTGCAGGGGTGACAGATGCGCCAAAGGCGCAACTGTTTTTGATGTTGCAGGACGTGCAAGTTTATGCGCCAAAGGGAAAAAGGAAAAACAGTCTTTTTAGAGCTTTAATCACCCTCAGAGGGGTTTTTCACATGGTTTAGCTTCTCTTTTCTTTTTCTTTTCCTCTTTTTGCAGGGTTATTTGGGTAATGAAATGGCTTAACCAAAGGGATTTAAACCATGCTTTCAGAACAACTTCCTCTACCAGCAGATCTGGAAAGAGGGGGAGGAATATGGAAAGACAGCAAGGGGGGGCTAGTTCAATATTTCAATTCCAAAACCAAACCAACAAGCATTCAAAGAACCAAAAACGCAAAACACACGAAAGAGATAAGAACCTCTTACCCGGATAAATAGTGAAAAACGTGCAAACGGGTCCACTAACGTGTTTGAAAACGACAGGGCAGGTGCTGACAGGCTCAGAGAATATAACGTGATTGCTCTGGTGATAATGACATTTGCAGGCGCGCAAATATATATATATATATATATATATATATATATATATATATGAGTCAGTAATAAATGCGCCACCAACTTTGTAAAGGGCGCATGAAAATTACTGTCGACATAGGAAAGCATGCGCCCTTTGGCGCACCAAAGCACTTGCCAGCATGGAATTAAGTGCGCCTTTGGCGCACCAAAAGTGGTGTCGACATGAGATTATGTGCGCCTTTGGCGCACCAAAAAGTGGCGCAACAAAAGGGTTGCTAACACGAAGGCGCATGCGCCTTGGCGCACGCAGGGAAGACTCAACATATCAAGGCGCACCAAAAGGTGTGTTGACACAGGAAAATATGCGCCAAAGGTTTTAAAGGGGGCGCACCAAAAGTTGATGTTACATAGTAATTCCATGCGCCCAGCCAAAAGACCAAAAATGACTAAGTTCGGAAAACCAGATTTCCCGGAAAAGGGATTTTGCAACGTTCCGAACGCAAGGGATCCCTAACGAGGGATCGGAACAAAATTTTCGGTATGGTTATCGGTAAAATTTCCCTTGTCGATTTTACGGGATAACAGCTGGGTCTTTCTGGGGACTATCCCTAAGCAAACTTGGGGTAGAGAATCCCAGATCTCATGTGCCTATCCATTGGGTAACAGAGTCAAAAACAAGGGTGACCGAAGGGAGAACAAAGGAAACACACAACAAACGGAAAGCAAACACACGACAAAAACAAACACACAACTAAAGCAAACTGTACAAAGAAGAGAGCAAGCTCTACTTCTTGAAAATTTTCAGATGTTGCCCGCTATAAGGAAGCGGGAGCTCGGTTCCATCCAGATATGAGAGATAGAAACTATTCTCTCCATTGAGCTGCTTGATCTTGAAGGGCCCTCTCCACAGGGAATCAAACTTTCCGTGCATGCCCTTTGGCTCTCTTCGCTTGTCCCACAGAAGGACGAGGTCTCCCACTTGGAAATCCCTTTGCTTAGCTTTTTTATCGAATAATCTCTTGACTTGATTCTGATGTTCGGTGATCCTGTCGACCACTCTTACTCTCTTTTCTTCGAGCTCTGTCAGATACATGATTCTCTTTTCAAGAGAATTTTGGAAAGTTTCATCTTCGATAGCTCGTGCCAAGCGCAGAGCAGGAAGTTCAGCAGAAATGGGAAGCTCGGCATCAGTGCCATATAACACTTGAAAAGGTGACATGCCGAGAGACCTCTTGGGAGTAATACGATCGGCCCACAAAGCGTCGTACAAAGACTTGTGCCACATTCGTTGATTCTCATCCACTAACTTTCGTATGATGGTCACCAAGTTCTTGTTACTGGATTCCACCTGACCATTTCCCTGAGGGTAATAATCTGAGGTGTGAGCCAAAGTTATCCCATATTCATAGCAAAAACTAATAACTTCTCGCGAGGAGAAGTTAGAAGCATTATCAGCAATAATCTTGTTTGGAACGCCAAACCTGACAATGATATTTTCTTTAATGAAATTGCAAACCACCTCAGAAGTGGCATGCTTGACAGGTATGGCTTCCACCCACTTGGTGAAGTAATCCGTTGCTGTAAGGACATAACTATGTCCGGCACTCGATTGAGGATTGAGTGCACCAATAAAATCAATTCCCCATTGCCTGAATGGTTCGTTGACAATGACAGGCCTAAGGGGAAAAGCAGCCAACTTGGGCTTGCCGACGAACTGCTGGCAAGGTTCACACTTTGCCACCCAGGTGGCTGTATCTTGGAAGAGCGTCGGCCAATAGTACCTGGCTCGGATGATCTTATGTGCTGTCACGGAGGAAGAGAAATGACCTCCACAGGCTTAATTATGAAAACTTTCGAGTAACTTTACCTGTTGTGGTTTGTCAACACATCGCAAAAAGACGCCATCTATCCCACGTTTATATAAACCGTCATCCCAGATGACATATTTAGCTGCTCTGAGCTTTATAGTGCGCTTCTCCTTTGCAGTTAGGTGCACTGGGCATTCGCCGTAGGTGAGGAAGAAAGCGATATCGGAATACCATTCATCACTAGTCGCAACAAATAGGACCAGAGGCAGTGAATCGGGTTTTTCCAGCCGGTCCTGTGCTTCATCGGTGTAGTCACCCCTTTCATCAGGGTTTTCTGAATCTTTGTTTTCAGCCATAAGCTGACATAGGCCCTTGCCCCTTACCAGCTTGGTTGGTTTAATATCCAGGTCATACTCCTGGACCTTTGCGATCCAATTTCCTCGCAAGCTTCCTAACTCCTGTTGAGTTAGAATTGATTTGACCGCCGTGTCAGGGACCAGCACCACCGTATGAGAGTTTAGAATGTAATACCTGAAATTTTTCACTGCTTTGACAACGGCGAAGGCATGCTTTTCCAGTTGAGACATTTTTAGTTCGTGAGGCTTGAGGGGAGAGCTCATGAACGCAATCGGAGATTCAACATCCTCCGAATTCTTTTGCATCAAGATTGCGGACACAGTATGCTCAGATGCGTAACTATACATGATGAAGTCCTTGGAGAAATCGGGACATACCAGGACTGGTGCGTGAGCAACGGAAGCTTTTATTTCTTCAAACGACCTTTTCCCTTCCTCGCTCCATCTGAAAGTTGGTGACCCCTTCATCATGTTCAATATGTGACGAGTCTTCTCAGCAAAGTCAGGAACAAAACGCCTGAGAAAGTTCACCTTTCCGAAGAAAGAATGAACACCAGTCTTGCTTGTAGGCAGAGTAAGGCTTTGAATAGCCTTAACTCTTTCGGTATCTATCTTTGTTCCTTCTTTGCTAACCACATGCCCTAGCAACTTTCCTTCCGTGACTCCAAAAACAGACTTTTTTGGGTTTAGGGAGATCCCATGTTCTCGGCACCTGGCCAATACTTGCTCCAAATGATCACAATGATCATTTCGTTGTTTAGAGAACACAGTTAAGTCATCTAGATAAACCACAATGACCTTCCCCATCATACCTTTGAATGCAAAGTCCATGGCCCGCTGAAAAGTGGCGCCAGCATTAGTTAGGCCAAAAGGCATCCTGCTGTAGGCAAATGTACCCCAGGGAGTAGTGAATGCTGTTTTAAATTGATCTTCAGGTGAAACTTCAATCTGATTGTAGCCTGAAAAACCATCAAGCATGGACAGCATCTCTGATCCAGTTACTGCTTGCAGAACTTGATCCATTATAGGAAGTGGGTAGTTGTCTTTCAAGGAAGCCTGATTCAAATTGTGAAAGTCTACGCATATGCGTATCTCGCCATTTTTCTTGCGCACTGGCACAATATTTGCTACCCAAGTACTGTGATGGATAGGAAAGATGATTCTCGCATCCAGCATTTTCTGAATTTTGGCCTGGATGGTGCCTGAGATCTTAGGATTATAATGCCTCTGCTTCTGGCGAAAGGCTTTGACATCTTCTTTCAATGGGATGTCATGCTGGACGTCCTTTGGCTTAAAAGACTTTAGATCGGCATAGGACCATGCCAATACATCCATATATTTCTTCAGCAACTTGACAAATTTCCGCTTCTCTTCAGGCGTGCAACATTTTCCAATGTTCACAAATTGCGGGTGCTCTACCGAACCTATATTGACCGGTTCGGTTTCTGGGGATGAGTCAGGATCATCTCGCCTCTTCTTTTTCACAAAACGGTCATGCCTGTCGAACAGCCGCTCCAGAGAAACCAGGCCCTTTGGAATTTTATTTCCTTTGAGCTGACATATGCCGTCGTTCCCTTCAGATTCATCGTCTTGATCGGTGACTGATTCACGGCAAGTGGAAGTAGATCCTTCAAAGTGCAATTCTTTAAAATTTTCCGCCTTCTCTAGAAAGGCAATGAGTTGATTATCATCGTTGAATACTTGCCAATGCTGAGAATTGTCTGGCACGCTCGGGCGGAAAACCACCTCAATGGTGTATTTGTTTGTTTTCAAACCTGGGTGAGGGAGCATGAGGGATGCTGAAACAGCCAATGAATCGGCCATGTCATTTTGGGCTCTTGGAATGGATTCAATTGAAAAAGCATCAAACTCTTCAATGTTGTCCCATACCGCATTACGGTAATGCCTGAGCCTTTCATTCTTCACTTGGTAAATCCTTTTAACTTGATTCACAACTAGCTCTGCATCACCTTGCACTTTCAGATTCTTAATCCCTCTTTCTTTTGCGGCTTGCATGCCAAGTAGCAAAGATTCATACTCAGCAGTATTATTTGTGTTAAAAAACTGCAACTTGAAAGAGAGAGGAATGACTTCTTCCTCGGGAGATATTAGCACGGCTCCGGCGCCACATCCGCTGGTTGCACAGCTGCCATCGAACTGCAAGGTCCAGATCTTATTAAGATCTCCTTCTTGAACGAGAACAACCATTTTGTCAGACTCGGTAGACAAGAAATAGTTCCCCATCCCTGATGATTCAAAAAGGATTTGAGCTTTGGGGTCCTCAGAGCTAGTAACCAAGTACTTCTTTTGTGATTCTGGCTCCAAAGTCTGCATTACACCTTTGACGGGAATTCTAGCCTTAGACCAATCCATATGAATCTCCCCACCAACTTCGCTGCAAAAGCTTCTTCCCAGCAAAATTCCGTAGGCTGCTGGAATGTCAGCAACGAGGACTGTCATCTTTACTCTCTTCTCTGGGAATGCCGCAAATGCAAATTGCGCGTCTTTGATTTGGCCAATCAACGGAACCTGCTTGGTTTCCAAGGAATAACATCTGCCAAAAGGCTTGGTAAGGGTGAGGCCCAAAGCATGGGTGACTTTTGCCGGCATGACGTTATCAGAAGCTCCGGAATCAATTATGCAGTTACTCAACTTGTGACCATTGATTAGGAGGGAGAGATAGAAAGGCTCTATCTTGCCTGATGCAGATGTTGAGGCAACATTTATGTGGGATTCAGGGGAGTGGAAAGGATTCCTTTTGGGGAAACCTGCTTAGATACAACAGCTTGACTTTGAATATACTTGGTCAATCTTACAAGCTGTTCGGGATTTGACTGAAGGTACTCAGCTTCAGACATTTGGATCTTGGTCTTTTTTGCATGATCTATGATATCAAATGCGGCCAAGGGTTGCGTTGGTGAAGGAATGAGTCCCTCACTTCGCGATGGTGGAATAGGATTACTGGTCTTGGTAGGAACATGAGAGGACTGATTTGGAGGAGAGATGGGGGGAAAAGATTTCCTTGTAAAAGACTTGCCAGGGAGTTGAGTAGGAAGAGGATTACCTCTTTTAGCAATGATTGGAGGCGCGTTTGACACAGCCTTCTCCTGCTGGACATGGGCAGCAACTTCTGCTTCTTTTCCTTGCGAGCGGGTAAAAACAGCGTATGACTGTCCGCTTGCATATCCCTGGGTACCCTCTTCTTCATCAGATTCTTCCTCATCAAATTCCATATACCCGATAGTAGAGTCGCCAGTCGGTTCACCGACATCTTGATCATCTTCGCCTTGAGACGAAGGTTCTTCATAATACTGCTCTTCTTCTTCAATTTCGGCCAGAGCGTTGACCGGAGGAGCCTCAAGCGCCAGCCGCGGAGTAGTTGCGGGTAAGCGCGGCCTTTGTGAAATATTGTTAGGAACGAAATTCCTCCGCGGAATATCCCGGTATGAGGAACTGGGGGAGGCCTGGGCCAACTGCTTCTTTAATGCAAGCAAGTCGTTCGCCATCTTTTGAAAGGCCGGATCAGACGAAGTAGTGGGCGAAGGGCCCAAAGATTTAGGCTTGGATGATTCCTTTTTCAATTCGCCAGATATTATCAAATTATCTTCTATTCGAATGGCAGCGGCCTGGGCGAGAATCAAGGTAGCCACTCGCTCTTGAAGGAGCAAGAAACTAACTTTTGAGCTCATAGCGTTTACGAAGAAACACTTTTGATTTTCTGGCGTTGGAAGCATGGCAACAGGGACACGATTGATTAATGCATTGAACCTAGCGATAAAATCGCGCATGGTCTCATTTGCCTCCTTCTTCAGGTGAGTGATCCGTGATAATAATGCAAATGCATCTTCTGAAGGTTTGTACCTGTCTTCAAAAGCATCCCGCAAGGTGGCCCAACTCGTAATAGATCCGGCCGGCAAATGCTGAAACCATTCAGCTGCGGGCCCTTGTAGAGTTTCCAGAAAAAGGTGAACCGACACGTCCTCGTGAGTTACATCCAGGATACTGCATGACATAATGAATGCAGATATGTGGGAATCCATGTGCTTTGATTTCCGCTCCCGTCGAATTTGGGAAAATTCTTTCGGTTTCCGTGAGGGAGCGCGTGAACTGGATGTGGTAAAGCCAAGGGACCCATAGTGTTTCCCCATGGTATTGCCATTTGAACAGCTGGAAAAAGAACACGAGCTGGAAGTGTGGTTCCGCTGAGTAGCAAGGCACTACAAAGGGATGTGGATGCCCCTTGCGAAATTTTTTCCTTCGTGGAGGTGAGACACTCCTGGATGACCGGTCAGCCGAGCTTAGCGTTGAAAAATGTGCCGGTGTTACGCTGAAATTGTGCCTTTGAAGCAAATCGAAAATAGGATCAGTTTCTCCACGAGCTCTCCTGCTACGCGTAAAGGGTTCACCTGCCAGCGTGTCTTTCCGATCTGCGATTTTGTAGCGCAGATTCAAAATTTCTTTTTGGCTGTACTTGCTGATTTTCTGGCTTTTCTGGCAAAAACCAGCAGCATGTACTTTTCTAAATATTTAAAAACTATCCTCTTTAGAAAACCGATTGCGGTTAATGACAAATAACAGCGAGGATAAAATGGCAAAGAAGATTAGCAAGCTGATTTTCGGATCTAATTTTGACTTTTTGCAAGGGTTTCAAACTTTTGGTAAACAGTCAAAAACTCAGATCTATGGCAAAATACTGATTTTTATAAAAACTCAGCGAACTAAAGGTCTCCAACTAGGCCAGATCTATGGATCTCAGAAGAAAATTTTTCAATTTGAGTCACTTTTGCAAAATTTTGGATTTTTAACAAAAAGTGCAGATTTGCAAACAGGCAGCAATTTTCTTATTTTTCTGATTTTCTATCCTACCACCATCATAGATCTGATAGATCTATTCGATCCCCAGCGGAGTCGCCAAAAACTGTTGGTCTGAAAATCTGTCGCTTGGGCAGATCTATGGATAAACGAGCCAACAGTGTGCAGGGCATAGCCCCTCTTTGAGTCAGCAAAGCGAAACTGGTTTATTGCTATTCTACCAGCAGGAATCTGTGCAAGTCTCACAAATTCTGCCTTCGGGGGTTTGGGATCTCATCCCAGTAGGGGTGTTTCCGACTGCGAAAAGAAAGGAAAGGAAGAGGGGATGAAGAAAGAGCAGGTCCGAAGGGAGAAAAGAAATGAATTCCAAAGCAGAAAGGTCAGAAGGTTTATGTTTTGGGATTGGTAGTAAACAGAGCCAAACCTACTTGCATAAACGAGCAAAGCAATACTGATGATGAATAAATGACAATAAAACAGAAGCAGATCCAACAGAATAAACACACAGATCTGACGTAAGAAAGATCTAATGCACATAACACATGTATTCAGCACAAAGTCTAAATATTGTATTAATATTTTCCTTCTGTTACAAAAAGCTCAAAGTCTTTTCTCCTCACTTCTATTTTTCATCTGAAAGATATTCACTCCATCCCATAATACAACAAGTATTGGGGTATTTATAGAAGAAGGAGAGAAAAGAAGGCAAAAAGGAGCCAACAACTTATTTACAAAGATATTTACAAAATATCTAAAAGTCATGTTGACTTTTGACAACTTGATGGATGACATCATCCCATGATGCAACATGGATGATGTCATCATTTGTGTCAACATACTCCAGATATTCCCAAAAAGAAAGTCGAAGAAGAGAGAGAGAGAAGAAGAAGAAGAAGAAGAAGCTACTCGTCGTCGTCATCCTGCGGCCGAAAGGGGGTGGACTGCTTTTGTTGTTGCTCAGGTGACGAGATATGGAATTGAGAGCGGTATTCCATAAACTTGTTGATCATGGGCCCTAGTTGATCCTGGGAAGGATCTTTGTGCTGCTCACTGATCACCTCACAAGTCTCCCGCTCATCTATGAGTTTCTCGGGGAGTTTGGAATAGTCTTTTTCCGCTTCAATGAGTAACCCAATGAAGTCCCGACAGGCCAGCAGGTTGTTGATAGACTCTGCGTCAAAAGTGACCTCTGGCCCCATCCCTTGAGAAATGATCTCCTTGAAGATCTGGATGGTTTCATCAGCTTTTCTTAAAGTGAAGGAAGGAGTAAGCAACCCTGGCAACATGTTAAGAACAATTCGTTCCATTTGGTGCATCGCGTCCAGGGCTTCTTCCTTCACTTTGTCAATCTTTTCTAGGACAAATTCCAGCTGATCCACCCGGTAATCCAGAGTGGACATGATTTGGTTTAGGGCCCTGGGATGGCCGAAGACGCCGAACTTGACCAGATCTTCGACTGAACAGTCGAACATTTGTTGGAAAGGTCTCGTGCTGCAGTCTAGCATGTTCCAGCTCTTCCGATATGGGTCCCGCTAACGCTTGGAGCTCTTTATTTGCCTTATTGATGTTCAAATACAAGTTAGAGAACTTGGCGATTACTTTTTCACTGTCTTTGAGGATTTGGCTCCTCCAAGCGGAAACGGCCATACCCTGCTCGCCGATCTTTGCATATTCATTAATTTTCTCCTGGCTCAGAAGCTCAGAAGTCTCGGCGGCAGTTGTGGGAGGCGCACTATCCATTTTCTGTAAGGCTTGGAGCAGATATTTATTTTTCTCTTTCAACTGCCTTTTCTCTTCCTTTGTTTCCTGAAGCTTCTTACAGAGGGCATCAACTGCAGAAAGGGCCTCCCCCTGAAGGCTTTCAGAAGACGTCCCCATTGTGACTTGGGTCACAGTATAATCTGTCGGGGACAGATCCTTTTTCTCCTTGAGAGGATTGGGGTACGCGATCTCCATTACCCTCTCTCCCGAAGCACTTTGAGAGAAGTGTGTGACGGGCTTCTGCTTCTTTGCCCCCTTAGATGGGATTACAGAAAATTCCATCGGAGCGATGGGAACTTTCCTTTTTTGCTGACTTAGCTGCTGGGAGATCCAGGTTGGACCTATGGGAGAAGGGCCAGAAACAGAGAAGGGGGCAGCTGCAGTAGAAGAGGGAAAAACGTGGAGACACGTGGCGGCGGCATGGAGAGAATAGCCGAAGAAGTGCCCACGCGAGGAAGGGATACTGCAGTTGAGGAAGACATAGGAAGGGAAGGGAGCTCAGAGACGAGGGAAGAAATGGAGGGGGAAAGATCCGCGAGGGAAGAGAAGATAGACGAAGAAGCGGGGGGAACAGTAGAAGAAGGGGGAGAGGACACGACCAAAGGAATGGTCGCTTGAGTCACTCGAGGAGGGGAAGGAAGAGAAGAAGAAGGGATAGAAGGGACCTCGGTTGTTGTAGCAATGCCGACATCCTGAGTGGATGGGCCTATTGGAACATCCTCTTCTGCTTCTTTCTCTGGCGAAGCCAGAGTTATGACCTGTTCTGGTGCCGCGGAAGGAGGACTCTCAGGAGCTTCTTCTTGAGTGGTGCTGGATTCACCCTCTATGCCTTTGCCCTTGCCTTTAGGCTGTTGTTTAGATCGAGGAGGTGCATTACCCAATGGGGAGGTTGTGAAATCAACCCCGAGGTAGATTAATCCGTTCATCCGGCACCAATGCTCTGTTCTGCGCAAAGTCTCCTTGACCCTCTCCTCAATCGTCTGAGGTGCCTTAGTTCTATCGATGGCTGGAAAAGGCCAATACTTGTCCCCATCTCCGTGTTAGTATATACTTGGTCTACTTCATCCTCCGTAGTTTGGAAGCCTTTGGGGACAATGGCTACCCCATATTGGATGATTTCTGCCAAGGCTAAGCGAGAATGATCCTTTCTCCTGAGCTCAACCTCATGATATGAGTCGATGTAATGTCCTCGATCTGAGGAATGTGGATTGGATCGAGTTTTACCCTGGGCAGGCAATTCCTTGGATCGAAAGTGGGCCTTGGCTGGGAATTCATGTGCTTCAAATTGAGCAGCTCCAGCTCTGCAACATTTCCTTTGCCTTTATGGTGAGAGACGCATGTGTATCTGCCCACTGTGAGGGGGAAAGGAGTTCCACCCTTCTTTCTCTTTAGGCACTTTTCGTGGTATGTTACGAGCTGTCTTGACAGCTCCAACAGGATCAGCTTAGGACCGGCATACCTCGGTAGTCTTGGTGGGCTCTCCCAGGAAGTTAGCTGCCCTGAGATAGGTGAAGGTGGGAAATTGTGTGAATAAGGCCCCCCACTTCTCCGTTTCTGCGACTATGCTCTTGGTCGTGCGAACCGTGAGTCATGTTGGGCATCAATAGGTAGACGATGTTGTAGAAGAAGGCATCATTGATTTTGGTGAATTGTGAGATGTTGTTTTCAAGCCTTCAGCTCTGGGTAGTACTCGTATATCTTTACTTGGGGCCAAAGCCCGCATCGGCTCAATGTTGGATAATCCCTTTCCGAGGCTGCAGCATAAACTACGTAGGAGTTCATGTAGAACCTCCCCGTTGTGGTGAGTTGTTGGAGCTGCTCAGAGATGGTGCTGCTTATGATCTCTGCCCACTCAAAGCGTTGATCTGGTACATTCTTGTTAATGGTCTCTAGGTACCTGAGCATCCACTTATGAAAGTAATGGGCGTCAGAGAGCCCAAATACTCTACTCAAGAACGTGATAGTGTTGCTCAGTTCCTTGGAGAAGTCACTACGGTGAATAACCTGTGACCATCTGGTTACCACCTTCTTGTTCTTTAAATACACTTCATTCATTAGTTGCATTCACTGGTCTTCATTATCCTCCCATGCCTTAATGCAGTCTTCTTGGCTCACGACCATGAAATGCCGGTGGTGAGGGATGCCAAGCATGATTTCGAAGTGCTAGGCAGTAAGGTTAATCACGACTTCGCCCTTCTCATTTTGGACACACCTTGTGTCTTTGTTGTAGCAGTGGGCCACTACCATCATGAATTCATTGTTGACATTGCACTGACGGGGATCCCCCCAGCAAAATGCAGGCCACTACCTACTAGTTTGTCCATCCAAGGACTCCCTGTGACCCTCCTGGTCCTGGCCCAGAAATATTCCATGTCAATGTGACCGAGCTCTGAGTCTCTTATATCTAGGTCACATTTTTCCTGAGACTCGGGCATTCTGACCCTTTGGTACTTGTACTTCATCTCTTCCTCTGTAAGCTTGGCTTTACCCATTGATTTTTTCGGTCTCTTGCTTGATGTAGACATATGTGGATTTGAGTTCAGTTGCTGATCCAGAATATATAGAATGTGAGAGATGAAGCGGTGGTCCACGAATGCGACAACGAGGACGACAGGCCTGCTGACAGGTGCAGAGGAATAAAATTAATCACGTGTTTTTCAGTTGTGAAAGTGACAGGGCGGGTGCACCTATATATAGGCAAAGGTGCAATAAATGCGCCAACCACTTTTTTTAGAGGTGCACCGAAACACATGTCAACACGTAAAATGACGCACCCTTTGGCGCACCAAAACGCGTGTCAACATGAAAATACTTGCGCCTCTGGAACAAGTTTAAGACTGTCAACACTTCATTCCTTGCACCCTTTGGTGCACCAAAACACAGTGCAACAAATTATGTGTTAACATGAAGGCACATGTGCCTTGGCGCACACAAGAATGGTGCATCATGGGAAGGCACACCAAAACATGTGTCGACACTTTTAATGCGTGCGCCAAAGGAAATGAAGGGGGCACATGTTTACTCTATGTAACATAGATAAAAGGTGCACCCAGCCAAAAGGGATCAAAAATGGCCAAGTTTGGAGAACTAGATTTCCCGGAAAGGGATTTTGCAACGTTCCGAACGCAGAGGGGTCCCCGACGAGGGACCAGGACAAAAAATTGGTATGGTTATCTATAAAATTACCCTTATCAATTTTACAGGATAACAACTGGCTCTTTCTGGGGACTATCTTTGAGTGAAACTTAAGGGTAGAGAATCCCAAATTTTCATGTGCCTATCCATTGGGTCATAGAGTCAAAAATAAGGGTGAGGACGAAAGAAAACACACGACGAAAGAAAACACACAACAAAAGTGAACTGTATAAAGAAGAGAGCAAGCTCTACTTCCTAAAATTTTTGAGGTGCTACCCACTATAGGGAAGCGGGAAATCAGTTCCGTCCAGATACGAGAGATAGAAGCTATTTTCTCCGTTGAGCTGTTTGATCTTGAAAGGCCCTCTCCATAGGGAATAAAATTTTCCGTGCATGCCCTTTGGCTCTCTTCTTTTGTCCCCACAAAAGGATGAGGTCTCCCACCTGGAACTCTCTTTGCTTAGATTTTTTATCGAACAACCTCTTGACCTAATTCTGATGTTTGGTGATCTTGTCGACCACTCTTATTCTTTTCTCTTCAAGCTCTGATAGATACATGATCCTCTTTTTGAGGGAATTTTGGAAAGTGTCATCTTCGATTACTCGTGCTAAGCACAGAGAAGGGAGTTCCGTAGAAATGGGAAGCTCGGCGTTGGTCCCATTTAACACTTGAAAAGGTGACATACAGACCTCTTGGGAGTAATGCAGTCTGCCCACAAAGCGTCATACAATGACTTGTGCCATGTTCGCTGATTCTTATTGACTAGCTTTCGTATGATGGCCAATAGGTTTTTATTACTGGATTCTGCCTGACCATTTCCCTGGGGGTAATAATCCAAGGCATGAGCCAAGGTTATCCCGTATTCATAGAAAAAACCAAAAACTTCTCGTGAGGAGAAGTTGGAAGCGTTATCAACAACAATCTTGTTTGGAACGCTAAACCTGACAATGATATTCTCTTTGATGAAACTACAAACAACCTCAGAAGTGGGATGTTTGAAAGGTATGGCTTCCACCCATTTCGTGAAGTAATCTGTTGTTGTCAGGACATAACTATGTCCGGCACTCGATTGGGGATTGAGTGCACCGATAAAATCGATTCCCCACTGCCTAAATGGTTCATCAATGACGACCGGCTTGAGGGGAAAAACAACCAATTTTGGCTTACCAAAAAATTGTTGGCAAGGTGGATACCCAAGTGGTTGTTATCCTGGAACAGTGTCGGCCAATAGTACCTAGCCCAGATGATCTTGTGTGCCATCACGGAAGAGGAGAAGTTAGATGACCAGATCCTTAGATGATATCAAATGCATTTCTCATGTGTTATTTGCTGATGTATATGGATGGGATGATATGATGATATTGGTGCGGGGGGGATAGATTTTTTCATGCGTAACCCCTCTTGCCCCCATTGATGATACGATATGTGATGATTAGCTTAACATACATGCATGATGTAAAACTTAGCATTTTGTTTATATATGATGTATAGATGATGTTAGATGTGATGATAATGATGGTAATGTGATGTTAATGATAACAAAATAATGCACATGCAATAAACACAACCAAATGCTAACAAAGAACACCAGGAAATAATACAATACACCATGATTCACCATGCTTTATTAACATGTAACAAACACAATCCAAATGCTTAAGAAAGAACATAATGAATTAACACATTACATCATGATTTCCCAAGATTCACCTAACAAACAAAAACATACCGCAAGAAAAGATGCATCCTAAGCAAAGAATAAATCTAATCTAAGCAAGAAAAGATGAATCCTAACAAAGTATGCCCAAGCAAAAAAACAACCCAAAAGCAAGAATACAAAACATCTTTTGAATTTATACAAGAAACAAGCAAAGCATGCTCGGAAAAACAATTTTCTATTGTTTAGCAAGTAAAAGTTTTTTGTAAGATTTGTTTTCAAACAATTTTCTATTGTTTAGGTTTTTGTGAAACAATTTTCTATTGTTTTTGGTGTTTTTGTGAAACAATTTTCTATTGTTTAGGTTTTTGTGAAACAATTTTCTATTGTTTTTGGTGTTTTCTAACGGTTTTCCAGAGCTATGTGCAGGTAACCAAGAAAGTGTGGATGCCCCCAGTGTTAGATGGGGAATATACAAGGGCAGAAGCCACACGCTTATGAACAAGAAGGTGAAGTCGTTGAGTTGCCCCCAGCGTAAGATGGGAAATAGCGAAAGACCATACCTCTCATAAACGAATAGAAGAAGGAAAAGCCAGGATCAAGGCTTGACAGGATGGGGCACAGGGAATCTCGAAGGCAGAACCAGGTCTAGGCCAAAGAAAACTACCCTCCTAGATGTAGAATGCTTGTGAACAACGAATCCTCCTGAGGTGCCGGAAACTGGTTTTCACCCAAGGACTTGTCCAAAGTGCCACAATTGCGTGGTTTTCACTAGTGGACGACCTGTTTTCTCTTTTTCTTTTTTTTTATTTTTATTTTTTTTTTTTTTGTATTTTTGAATTTTTTTATACTTCCTTGTGCCATGTTTAAGCATAGAACCACTTAAGATGCATGGCGTTCATGGGCTCCCAGAGCTCATCACCATTGGGGTGAGCCAGTTTGTATGCCCCTGTGCCATACTTGGCAACTATAACATAGGGTCCCAACCAATGTGGTTCAAACTTCCCTTTCTTTTCTCGCTCTGCTCTGGTGTTGAACTGGTTCTCCTTCATGACTAAATCACCAACCTCAAACTGACGAGGGATGATTCTCTTGTTGTAGTTTCTGGAGACTCTGTGTTGATACACTTTCAGGTGATTAAGAGCGCGAATGTGCCTCTCATCCAGGAGCTCTAACTCAGCCAGTCTTGCCACTCGATAATCCTCATCCTTATCCAGATAGTCCCAAAGAGAAATTCTCAGGGATGGAAGTTCAATCTCTAAAGGGATGATAGATTCTATCCCGAACACTAGGGAATATGGTGTCACACCCGTAGGAGTGCGAATGGATGTTCGGTAAGCCCAAAGGGCTGGATGGATTTGTAGGTATCAGTTTCGACCTGTTTTGCTGACCATATTCTCCATTATCCTTACCAAAGTCTTGTTTGTTGCCTCAGCTTGTCCATTACCCTGAGGGTAATATGGCATGGACCATTTTAACCTGATTTGGAACCATTGGCAAAGACATTTCACAGTTTTGTTCTTAAATGACTTCCCATTATCTGTAACAATGGCTGCAGGAATACCATATCGACAAATAATGTGATTCATGATAAATTTAGAAATCTGGGCTCCTGTGACATAGGTTAAAGGGACAGCCTCCACCCATTTTGTAAAGTACTCCGTAGCTGTGATGATATGTGTATGACCATCATATGAGGTAGGAGTAAGTTTTCCTATTAAATCAAGTCCCCACTTGGAGAATGGCCATGGGGTAGTGATAGGTTGCAATGGTTGTGACGGAGCATGAATGAAATTTCCATACTTTTGGCAAAGTACACATTTTCTAACATAATTGCAACAATCAGTTTCCATGGTAGGCCAATAGTAACCTACTCTCAACAATTTCTTAACCAAGACCATACCATTTGTATGTGCTCCACACACCCCTTCGTGCACTTCTTTGATTACCTAGATTGACTCCGTCACATCCAGAAAACGTAATATATTCCCATCATATCCATGATGATAAAGTGTACCTCCTAAAAGGGTGTAATGGGCTATCTGGTGAATCAGGATTTGCTTTTCAGAATGGGAGATATCGGGAGGGAATGTGTTGTCCTTAAGATAGGTAAAAATGGGTTCATACCACGGGGAATTGGGACCAACAACCTCACAAGCCAGGCAAGATTCTGGCATGTCATACGCGGGCTGGCATAGATTTTCTACAAGAATGGCATATCATTATTCTCTGGTGGAATACGAAGCATAGACCCCACCTTTGCCATGGCATCTGCCGATCTGTTCTGCACTCTTGGGATTTTCTCAAAGGTAATGCACACAAAATACTCCTTTAGAGTTTCCACTAACTTTTTGTAAGGTATGAGCTTGTCATCCTTAACCTTATATTCATCATTAACCTGTTTGATGATTAACTGTGAATCACCTACAACCTTGACATGATGAACATTCCACTTGATGGCTAGCTTCATCCCTGCAATAAGTGCCTCATATTCTGCAATGTTGTTTGTGCAAGGGAAGCCCAGGTGAAAAGCCTGTGGTATAGAATCGCCAGAAGGAGTAATAAGGACCACTCCTGCACCTGAACCATGAAACGTAAAGGATCCATCAAAATGTATCTGCCATACAACAGATTCTTCAATGTAGAGCAAGGAGGCATCTGGCAGATCCAGATTCAAAGGTTCTGTGCTTTGCAAAGGTGCTTCCGCTAGCTGGTCCACAAGTACTTGTCCTTTAACTGATTTTTGATGGACAAATTCTATGTCAAACTCACTGAGTAGAATGATCCAATTAGCCATTCTACCTGTGAGGGTGGGTTTGGACAATAAATACTTGAGTGGGTCAACCTTGGATATTAGCTTGGTCTTAGTATTCAACAGGTAATGGTGAAGTTTTTGAAAAGTAAAAACAATGGCCAAGCAAGCCTTTTCAATTTGAGGATAATTGAGCTCATAGGTGATGAGGGTGTGACTCAGATAGTACACCACTTTCTCCTTATGACCAAGGTCATATTGGGTGAGCAGCGCACCAATAGCAAATTGTGTAGTGGAAATATAGAGCAAGAGTGGTTCTCCAGGAGTGGGAGGCATGAGGACA
Source organism: Taxus chinensis (assembly GCA_019776745.2). Taxonomy (NCBI): domain Eukaryota; kingdom Viridiplantae; phylum Streptophyta; class Pinopsida; order Cupressales; family Taxaceae; genus Taxus; species Taxus chinensis. Next base: position 140,365 of record JAHRHJ020003260.1, on the reverse strand, counting down.
GGTGGATTAGTCAAGTACTGTTTAAGCAAAGCAAAGGCTTGTTGTTTGCTCAGGTCCCTAGATGAAAGTGACATCCTTTTTAAGCAAGTGGGTGAATGAGTGACATTTATCTGCAAGTTGGGAGATGAAGTAGTGAATGGCTTGAATTTTCCCATGTAAGTTGTGCAGTTGCTTGATATTCTAAGGTGGAGGAATTTCAGTAATAGCAGACACTTTAGCAGGGTCTACCTCAATACCTCATCTTGACACAATGAAGCCCAATAGTTTCCCTGATAGCACACCGAAGACACACTTCTTTGGATTCAGCCTGACTTTGTATTCACGCAGGCATTCAAAGATACGCCACAAAATGACAGGATGATCCTCTCTTGTTTTGGACTTTCCCAGGATGTCATCCACGTAGTCCTCCATGATATCATGAATCATATCATGAAAAATTACTGTCATTGCCCGCTGATAGGTAGCTCCTACATTTTTAAGGCCAAATGGCATTACCTAATAGCAGAAGGTGCCCCAAGGAGTCGTAAAAGTTGTTTTGTGTTGGTCTTCTTCAGCTATCTTGATTTGATTATATCCTGAAAAGCCATCCATGAGTGATAGCATTTCGTACCCTGCTGTTGAGTCAACAATCATGTCAATGTTGGGCAGCAGAAAATCATCTTTAGGGAAAGCTTTATTGATGTCCCTAAAATCCGTGTAGATTCAGATACCGATAGGTTTTTTCTGGACAGGAACAATGTTCGATATCCATTCAGAATAATCAATTGGCCTGATGAATCCTGCTGCAAGCAATCTTTCCAACTCTTCTTTAACCAACAGGGCCACTCTTGGGTGCATCTTTCAGAGCTTCTATTTGATAGGCTTGGCATCTGCATGCATGACTAGGTTGTGCATGACCAAAGTTGGATCTAAGCCAGGCATGTCTTTGTAAGACCATGCGAACACATCAATAAACTCTCGCAGCAGCATAGTGAATGTCTTTTGTTCTCTAGCCGAGAGTGATGCTCCCAATTTTACTATCTTGGGATCTTCTTCTGTACCAATATTGACATCAATGGTTTCTTCGACTAGCAATTTTGATAAGTCCTCCATACGCGTAGGATCAGGAGGTAGGTTGAGATCTTCATCCAAGGATGTCTCCACGAGATTTTCATCCTTGGCATGGTCACTTTGTTTGTCCTTTGATTTTCTTATTTGTTTGTCAGCCAGTGCCTCAAAGAGGTTTTCACTGTGCGACTTGGACTTTGATTTTTTCTGAGGCTTTTCTTTAGAACTTTTTCCCTCACTTTTCTTTAAGTTTTGCTGACCACAAAGTTCAGCCTCCTCGCCGAAGTAGGCACAGGTATCTAAGTCGATAAAGAAACCTTTCTTGTGATCTCCAATGGGAATTGTATCCCTTATGCCCATGAACTCTGTGATAGCCTCATCATTCTCAAATAAATCTAGTGGCATGTGATGTTGTTGGTCCCATTCAACAAGGGAAGGGTATACAAGGTCAAGGGTTGGTTCCATGGGGGTTATGGTTAGGACAACATTGTTCATGAAAAGGTTTGTGGAGGCCAGATCCTCATATTGGCTACAATGGGAATCCGTATCACTGTCTAGATAGTCAGAGCTATCCTCACACTCAGAACAAGTAGCATCTTGATCATTGGGGTGTGCTCCATAAGGGTGAATCCCAATGCCGTATCTTTCTATTTTGAAATGTGGAAGAGGGACTCGTTCTCTTTGTCCTTGTTCATTCCTCCCACATCCTAGGCCTTTGTAGCCCATGGAGTACATCATTTTACTAGATTTTTCATATTCCAGGGTTCAATAACAAGATGGCTGAGTCCTCAGGGACCCACGTTGTAGGTGGATCAAGTAATTTTTCCTCAGCTAACAAGCCTCCAGGTAGGAATGACCCAATAGTGTGTTCCTCTCTAGGTCTTCTGAAGCGGTAGTTGGGTCGACCTCTAGTCTTGGGTGACAATGAGAGGTCTGAAACCAAGAGCACTTGTTGTACATTATACTCCCCACAGCCATATTCAAGGATTTTCATCTCCCATGAATCAAATGGAGATGTTGAAGTAGATGCCCCATGAGCACAAGAACTAAGAGAATCTGAATTCACCTAGGATTCCATGGCCTCAGACTGAGAGGGACAACTATATCTATGGAGGGACATGCATATGTACCCTTTCGTGCAAAGCTATTGAGAGCTCTACAATGAGCAAAGGGCTCTGAATCTCCTTGTATTGTAACCGTATGTCCCTCATGCTTCAACTTAATGCATTGATGAAATGTTGATGGCACGGCCTGCATGGCATGAATCCATGGTCGGCCTAGAAGCATGTTATATGGAAGTTCCAAGTCTAGGACATGAAACTTTGTCTGATGGCAAATGGGACCCACCTCCATGGGCAGCGTGATGGTGCCTGCTGACTCCCTTTCCACGTTTTCGTATGCGGTGATAGTGATAATATGGGACTCAAGATCTTCCTCTGTATGTCCCAACTGTTTGACCAACTTAAGCATGTAAATGTTCAACCCAGATCTGTTATCCACAAGCACCCATTTGATCTTCCTGTGGGTGACAACTACCTCAATGTATAAGGGAAGATTATGTGTTGGATTCTCAGTAGGGATCTCCCTATGGTTGAAAGTGAGATGTTCACTTGGTGTGATGTTTGCCACCACAGCTTGAAGGTGTGCAGGATCGACTTCTAAAGGCACTCCCGACCCCTGAAGAGTTTGGTACAGAATGTCTTTATGCACATTGGATATCTTGAGAAGATCTAAGATCAAAATCTTAGCAGATGTCTTTTCAAGTTGTTCTAAAAGGTTATATTTACCAGTTTGCGGGGTTGACGGAGAAGGTTCCAGAATCACGAGGTGGGCACGCCTTGTTACCGTAGCGCAGTCCTTTCCCTTGATCCGGATGGTATTGACATGGTCAGCAGGAGAGTGAATACATCCAATAAGTGAATCATAATGATTGTTGTCTCTTTTGGTGTACAAGTAATTCACGGCTTTATAAGTTTGGGATGACTCTCCCCGATCCGGCTTTGACTTTTCTGACTTATCATGCTTGGGGAATGGTTCTTTATATATCCCCATTTTCTCGTTAGGTGTTTGTGTTTTTCCTGGGTTATCCACCTCTATCTCCCCATTGTCAATGAGGTCCTGAATATAATGACAAAGCCACAGACATTTGTCTATCTTATGTCCTTTGATGTGATGCATTTCACAATATTCATGCTCCTTGTACCATGAAGGTTTTGGAGCGTTGTCGTCAAATGGTTGCATTGTAGGATAGGTCATCATGTGGGCCGCATCCAATTGTTTTAGTATGACTGACAAAGGTTCATTGAGAGAGGTGAATGTTCTTCACTTTGGTGGTGGTTGAATTGGGCCCTTGGTCAGTTTAAAAGGTTGACCAGTTTGGACCATTTGAACACGTTTGGAATCAGTGATTCTGTCTCCCACCACATTTTTGTTTTTGTTAAAGATCTTCAGCTTTTCCATGGGTTTGACATTTTGGTTGTCTCTAGATTGGGTTTTGAGGGTGCCTTTGGCAATGAGAGATTTTTCTATCTGAATCCCTTTCTCGATAACCTCCTCAAAAGTACGAACACAATGCATTTGGAGGTGGAAAGCTATATCCGGGTTGAGATTGGGAACGAAAATACTAACCAGCTATTTTTAAGGGAAAGCACAAGGGAAGCGACTAGCTATCCCTCTCCACCATTGGTGGAAGCTGGTGAAAGTCTCATTTGGGCATTGCTTGGCACACATAAGTCTGCCATGGTGACATCACTCTCTATGTTATACGAGAAGTGACACATGAATCTTTCTGCCAATTCTGGCCAGGTGAAAATTGATCCTCATGGTAAGCGTGTAAACCACTCCAAGGCTTGACCTCCGAGACTCTTGGGAAAAATTCTGATGAGGTAATTGTCACTATAAGACACCTCTTGACATGCCATGTAGAAATATTTAACATGATCCCATGGATCTCCTTTCCCTTTATATTTGTCAAACTTTGGCATATCAAATTTCTTTGGAAAGGGTTGAAGGGTCATTGTCTTGTCAAAAGGATAGGGGCATAATTCTTCATATTGATATTTCCTAATGCTCCCTATATTGCTCTCTTGTAAGCTCACAGCGTCACTTTCATAGACTGCACTTCTTGTGTGAGCAATTTTTCTCTAGTGGGAGAAGCGGGGATGTATACACGATGATACCCTGTGTCTTCTTCTCCTTGGTTTTCTTGATGGAGTTCATTGATCTTAACCTTAGGCCTCAACTTTTGAACATTCTTGTTTGCGTCTTTCTGTACATGGGAAGTAAGCAAAGCTAGTTGTCAGCTTAGGTTACTGATTTGTTGTTGGATTGTGATTGTGGCTTCTTCTTCTAAAGGTTCCTCCTCCTCGTATTGTGGAGGTTCTTCACCCGTCTCATGTTCTATCTTGTTTCTTCGTGGCACTTTGATAAAGGGTATTCTATGCCCTACCACTTTATCATTCCCTACGTAAGAAGTGGAAGCATGTCTGTGTGTTAAAATATCTTCCATATTGATAAGGGGACGTTCTTCCTCAGTAGCGTCATTTGCAGGTAGTATTGTTTCATTCTCGGTGGGAAATTTGGCCCCTAATTCTATGACCCGTGCCAACACTCTATCTTTGTTTCTAAGAAGAAACTCATCTAGTAAAGTGGGGTCAAAATAAAGTTCTGCGTGTGGTGATTCTAATTCATTTCCACTATGATCGACCATCTCTTCTGTTTCCTTTTCTGCAGAAAACAAGTGGTCCTAGGTCATGTCCAATGAAGGGGTTTGACCCTTGTCTATTAGAGGTTTCCCAAGCTTGCACTTGTTGTTCCTCATATGTCTGTTTCTTTAATCCTAGACGTGTTTTAGGAGCCATGTTTTCATGATAGTTTCACTAGGGTAAGTTGTAAATGTGTTCAAAGCTTAGTGACCACCCCTAAGTGAGATGCAAGATGTATTTGTTAAGAGTATAACTAAGTCAACAATGTGAGAATACCAATGTGATAGAGTGATAAATCACCAGTGACACAAGCGTTTGGTATCGAAACCTGTTTAAATGAAGTACCTCCTAGACTACGTTTCAAAAAGTAGTTTCACGTCGCAAGATGATTAACAAGATGTTTTCACTTATGCCAAGTTCAAGGGAATGAACAAAACGTAAGTAAATACAAGAAGTCAATGCGACCTCCCAATCAAGATATACGATGAGCGAGCTCAAACTCGATTAAGACCTATATCTCAAAAAGTGCCAATTACAATTCACGAATGACACAACAATATCACCAAGATATGTTAACCCACTTTGCGAGAAAGTGAAGTATTGATATCAAGGTGTTATTGATATAACACGCACAAATGGTAACACCTAGCACTCTTTGAAATCGAGGTAATAATAGAACCAAACTAAAAATCTCAAAGTATAGCTAGGAATAGTTAAAAATGTGTGCAGCGTAACCTTACAATATAGATATTTATGTCGAGTTTACAAGAAACAAGACGTAAATATCGAAATTGTAGTGATACGATACAAACAAGCTAACTCTTCTAAGGAAGTCCATGGTGATGAACCATGCCTAACTACAATGATGATCTTGACATGGGTATCAAGATCACAATGGCTACCAATGACGTGAATACGCCTCCGCACACTTTAGACATTTAACTTACCCAGCCGCAAACATGGATGGGCGTAAACGGACATAAAAGTGACAGAAACAGTCGATTGACAACACAAAGGTAATCACCCTTCTTCTGATCAACAAAGTGTCAAAAGAATGTGAAGGAAGCAAATCAAAAAAAGGATGAAAAATGTTGGCTTCACTTCGGCAGAGTTTCACCTCGCCCTAAGGCAAGTAAAAACTAGGCGAAAGTAACGCGTCACACGTTTCACAATGAAAATATGGTTCACAACTCAACACTATTTTAGAATGGTCAAAGTGGGCTCCTGGCCAAAGTATATCTTCCTAGGTGGTTCTCTCATCCTAGGTGCTACAAAGATTATCCACGAGCGGGACGATTTACCCAAAAAGTCACAATGACTAGTTTGGGAGTATCTCGACTTTTCCCCCTTCAAGCACAGTGGGCAAATAAATGCATCCAATTGTGTACTTAAAAGGGTCACGTAGGGACAACTTGTAACTCTATCTCACAAAGGATTTACTAGTCAGATAGGTAGTGCGGAGCACTTCCCGTTTCATCCACAAGGTTCCCTCTTGCATGGACTACTTTGGGGTTCCTGGAACCACCCCCATTGTTGTAGCTTAAGGCGTTATGCCAAAGGGGTTATGTTCCAGTTGAGCGGAGAGGGACGTACCCTTTTCTGAAACCTGCAATACAGTGTTTTGAATATGTTGTTCATTTTATCTTTTTTAATTAGATGTGGTTTGCTCAAACACCATTTGGCAACCTGTATAACAACTGTATTAGTAGTTTTCTGACTTTTGTTTTGATTCCTCCGTTCTTTGACAAGCGATGGTGTTTTGGTCCTGTATGATGATTTTTAGTAGTTTTCCATCAAAAGAGAAGGCATCATTTCTGATTCTCCAGATCATCCAAGGACGCAAGAGAAGAGCATACATGATTGTCTTCAAAAATCCAAAAAGATATCAAATGGAAAAACACTTTAATTCAACTATGCCAAATTAACCAATTCCAACTCAAATACTCCTAACAACCTCAAAGCATCAAAAGGACTTAAGAATCATTTCTGATTCCCAAGATCACCCCAAGGGACGTGAGGGAAGAGCATACATGATCTTATTCCTATAAGTAAACAATGCAAAATATTACCTAATCAAATACAAACATGTAAAAATAGCCTGCAAAGACAAATATATGATTAGATAAACCTGCAAGAATGTTAGCACATCAACACCTTAATTTCAAAAAATGTAAAAGGACACCTGCACCCCTTTTTTAGCACCTACGCATGGGTTAGGGCATATGCGCCACTTAATGTTGTTTCAGCTCATAGTGTACCTGCACCACCCGAGAGGTGTGTACACCACAAAAACATTATATGCGCCACTAAAACAGTGCCTGCGCCACTCTGTGGAATTTTTGGATTTACCAAGCGCCTGCGCCACTAGAGAGGTGTGTGCACCACAAAAACAACATATGCGCTACTCTGAGAAAAATAGACAGAACAACCACATTACCAGAAAAATGTGTCTGCGCCACTAAAACAACATGTGCACCTTGGTTAGGGCATGTGCGCCGATCTAACAGGTTTCAGAATGTAGTGAAGGTACAGTACGAAATGAGGTTAGTGTGCCTGCACGCTGGTTAGGGTGTGTGTGCTAGGGTTAGCACATGCGCCAAGGGTCAGAAAATAGAGTAACAAGTTTTACCAGTGTGTTTGTGCCACTAGAGAGATGTGTGTGCCATGAAAACCATGCCTGCACCATGAAAACTATGCCTTTGCCTCTAAAAACATGCCTGCACCAAACCTGCAACCAAAATACGGCAACAAACACAAGAAAACTCACAATATCTCAATTTTTGACAAGTTAGCTTAAGAATGGCAATAACCCATTAAAATTATGGCTATGAACATGAAGTTACACATATCAAATGAGCAAAAATTCCAAGAAAATGGACATTAATTACTACATGTGCATATCAAAAGTTAGCCAAAACAATGAAACTTAAACTAAAATGCCATGGGACTAAGCGTCCCACCGGGCGTGCCAAATGTGTGCAAGTATTTCTACAATTTTAGCTAAGTTTAAAGCAAGAAACTACCACCTAGAAATAGCTTCCTAAACTAGCTAAAAATGAGAAATGTGCACCATCATGATGAAGAAATGAGCAAGTCCTACCCTTAACATTAATAACTTTGAAATGATCAAAACATAATGTAAATTAATGAACTCTATTCTCCTTAATTGCCTAATTTAACATTAAAATGGAACCTAAGTAGTCCAATGGCAATCAAATTATATTTTCTTGCTTTGATCCTTCAATGGATGCTTGGGTGTGAGGCTTAGCTCTTCAAGAATGGAGGATGGAGGGCTCAAGAATGACAAAAGGCTATTAGTATGAAACTATGTGCTTTACTTTTGTCTCTTGAGAGATTTAGGTGTAGGTGTAGAAGTAGAGGGAGGGTTGTTTATATAGCCCAAAGGATAAAGGATTCAACACATCCTCATGAATGTGGGACTAATGGAGATGTAGAGTTAGTTATGGATAAGGGGGGTTTAGATGGGGTTGAGTTAACTTTAGGAGGGTTTAGTTTGTCCTCAAGTGGCTCATGTGGATAAAGGGGGTGTATTAATTAATCAAGATGATTAATTAATACATGTGCAAGTGCAAGCTTTATAAGCTTTTAGATGGATATTAGTGTGATTTGGACCATTAGGAGGGAATTAAACCAATTAAATAGTGATTTATTGATTTAATGAGAAGGGAGGCTAATTAATTAATAATAATTAATTAGACTAGATAGAAGGTGTTGATTAACGAAGGGTCATTAATTAGGGTATGTGTTGGATAGGCAACTTAATTAATTAGTGTAATGTAATCAATTAACGACAATGGAAGAGAAGATGAGCGCTATTGACAATATGTCATCAATTTGCGGGAAAGGAGATAATTAGCACAATTTAAGTATTTAAATTACTCTACGTTACAAGCACATGAAAATTGGAGACTCAAAGATGATAAATACCTTTCATTTGTTGGGGAAGTGAGCATCAAACCTGCTTCTTGTCCTTTCTTGTTTTTAGCTCCATCAAAATGAAGCCTCCAAATCCCTTCAGTTGCATTTTTTGTTTTGGACAGCAAGGGAATTGGCGTATTTTCTTCATGAAAATAATACACACCAAACATATGTTCTTCAAATTATTTGAAAGGATCATGAGCATGTTCTTCATACATCTTTTCATCCTTAAACATGTTAGAAACAACATGCTAATGTTGAAATATGAGATATATTATCAAAATCAGACTAGTCTAAGGATGCATAAATAGCTACTGACATTAGAAGCTTGAGACTCAATGTGAAATCTGGCCAATGTTTCTGAATTGATAGTAACCTTGGTGCCATAATATGTAGTGAAAAATAAGGACCAATCTGAAGAGAGATAGCCTGCTATCTTTTCTGTGAAATCTCTTGATAAACATATAACAAAGTAAGGAGGTAAATTTACAACAGTAATATCTTGCAAAATTGAAATATTTGGGCAAGCATGCAATGTTACCTCTAAATTTTTGATGACACCAACTGTATTAGTTACAGTTTCATCCAACCGTAGGACACTCTTTTTTTTAGGTTCATACTACAGACCCAAGTTTTCTGCAATTGCTTTTGGCATAACTGTGCTACTTACATCATTGTCCACCATACAGTTATGAAAAATATGTTCTCCACTAATTAGTGATAGATAAAATGGTGGTGGCTTCTTAATGTCATGATCATTTAAGACTTTCTGAATCATCCATTTAACCACTTTGATGTGGTCTTATTCACATTGTTCCAAGGACTATGTCTACTTTTTGGAATTCTTTGTCTACTATGTTAGAATAAATTTGGAGCTTAGCAAGCTCGTGAGAAAGTAAATCTTACTGTCATATGGAATACTTAGAGCATCCCACATTGAGATGTTAATTATGATTTTTCATTACATCAACAATGTAAAAATAAGCAATATTTTTAGGCACAGATTCTACTATTTTAGTATGGGCTTTGGCAAAAACTTATTCTGCTTCAGCTGATTTTGATATATGAGGTATAAATAACCTTCTTGGATCAGGTTATAACAATTTTTGTGGTTCTTTACCAGCTATAACACTTGATGTTTTCTGAGGAAAATCAGAACTGTTAGCTGGTTTTGGGATGAAAGTTGTTGTTTTATCAGTGACAGTAGGTAGAACAAGCGTATTCTTCTATTTTTTACTCTCTGCAACCTTTTCCTGAGCCATAGTATTAACTGCAATGAAATCATCCTCACTAAAACTAACTAATTTCTATTCAGGTGCCTTCTAAACCTGAGTATCTTGCTTCCTACCCTCCATTTGAGGCATGAACAATGTCTCAGATTGAGGTTGTGCAACAAGACTTATGTTCAGAAAAGCATTTGGGAAACTTGCAATTGAATGAGGTTGATTACAAGGTTGACACCACTCTTCCGTAGCCATACTAACTTGAACCAAAAATTTAGATGAACTAGGAACCATTGGGTCAAACTTCCTTTGATGATAAGCCTGCCCATAATTTTAATCCTACTGGTAATCCTACCTATTTTTCTGGTTTTACTGATAAGGAGCCTGATAAGGTCTTCTAGGTAATGCAAGCCTATTCTCAATTGAAGTCAGCTTGTCCCCCATAGTCTTCAAAGCTTTAAATACATCACTCTGATGGGGCTGCAACAACAGGTGCTATAATTGATATAGGCTAAGGAATAGGTGCTAAATCTATTAAAAAAGGCATTTAAGGCCTTGGTGCTAATTTTTCAGGTTGAATAAGACTATTTTCAGCTTGGATGGCAATATCATAAGGCTACTAGGAGAGTCTCTCCTCCCATAGACTAACTCATAGTTGAAATATCACTATTTAATGCCCTAAGATAATAAAGAAAAGCATGATCAACTTGAGGCTTGACACTTGCTGGAATTCTTTCCAAACTTCTAGCAAAAAGGATGTTGAAACTAGACATAAATTCATTGGAAGATCTTTCAATGGTAGAAAGTTGTTCTATGAGAGATAAATGATCTGAATTATCTTGAAATTGTTTCAACAATTCATCACCTAAGTCATGCCAAGTTCTTATGCATCCAATCTCTAGATTTTTATACCATTGCAAAGATTTTCCTTTAAGAGATCTAGCTAAAAGTCTCAAAGCTACATCCTCATGAGTGATATTATGAACTGCACATAAGGCTGCAACATATTTAATGTGCTATGTAGGTGTAAACTAATTTTCACTAGTGAATGATGGAAAAATTTTCATGGCAGCATTAGGGATGTCATGATAAAATGGGATTACTAATGGGCTACCATTAGTAAAGGTCACAAAATTCCTAGGTGGTTGAATAGCCATTTGAAAAATTGGGATCTAAATAGAGAAATTGATACGTGGTGAAGGAATATTAGGAGGGTTATCAAAACCAGGCCTATTATAAGGTAAAGTATTACCAACTATTCTCCTTCTTGAAGAATTAAAAGGTAAAGAAATAAAATCAGAAGGAATTCCTCTTACCGATGATCTTGTAGTCACTTTAGGCATGGAACATGCTGCAATACTGGTCTGAAATTAGTTTTACAGAGTCACCATATAGATCTTTAAATCTTTAGAATAAATTGCTTCAGCTTGATGTCTCGAAAGTAACTTTAATCTGTTGTAAATCTATTGTAGATCTACTGTGAATATCTGTAACTTGCATGCAAATCTGATTTGTAGTCCCACCGGGACTACCAAAAATTGTTATCTCTTTAAACTTCACCCTGTAGAGAGATGGTTCCAGGTGTTCTAAGCTTGCAAATTTTATCTCTCATTCATAGATACAATGGAAACACCTCACGTCTGTAGGTATACCTATTTTGAGGTGAGTCTCTAGTATCAAGGCCGGTTCCTTATTGATGTATCCTAAACTAATTTTATAGGGTTTAAGGGTAAAAGATGACTGTAAAATGAAATTAAAACTGAGGTGATATACCAAACTCGTATGAGGTCTTTGATTGAGTACACAAACAATTGATATGGAATGAATTTCTGATGCACAGGCCAACAATTTTCTAAAGATAATTAAGGGTAAACACTTTGATGTATTGAGGGATAGAATCACAACAATACTAATAAGTTACACATACACATTAATATCATGCATAAATACTGAACTTGAAAAAGGGTAAGATGATTAATCAGGGAATTCAACATTCACAAGATTAATGGAAACATACACAAGACTGCAAATAATTGGAGAGGTAGAAAATACTTCACATTCAAAGGGTAAAACAGGCAGAAAATTGATTCAGCACTCATGTATCTAAAAACTCCTCCTCTTGTGCTTTTCTAAGGCACATAATATATAGCAAAATTGATTCACCCACCCTTCTAAAAATAGACTAGGATTGTACTTGCCCATGCATTCTATTTTTACCTTTTATTTATTAATAAATAAAGGAATTAAATAAAGAAAACTTATACAAAGAGGCATTAATAGCCTTTGATTACATCAATCATACTATAGTTGACTATCCTATTTTTAAGAAAAAGCATGGGTGAATAATGCTAAAAATAAACCTTTCTTGATTAGCAAGTCTCCTTCTAGGTGCATGCAAATTTGTCTTCTTGCTTGTTAATGTGACATCTAAAATTCTGATCCACTTGCTCCCTTGGATGCACATGCAAAAGTTGATCTCTGTGTGTGAGTAAAGATAATCTATTATTTACAATATTTTACAAAAATAACTCAACCAATTGTCCATCTTGATAGGGGACCATCTTTAAGATCAGGATTTGATGTTGACATTCCCTTTATCCTCTAGTGTGATAACATGAATTCTTTTTCCATATTTTAAAAATATCATTTGCAAAATAAAAAACCTTTGTTTTGTGCTCACTCCATGTGGGGAGCACTCTTAATAGGTGCACTTGTCTTTGTTGAGTTTGGCCTTTTGTAGACTTGTGACATTTCTATGGTTTTAAACATATATATGGGGGCACTTTGTAAAGGCCACCATGCCATTCTTGGCCACCTTTTATTAACACATGAACATGGTGATTACTTGTCAAATTTTGTATTTTTGAGGGAATAAGATTATACTTTATCTTTTGGGTGATCATTCTATGAACATGATTCAATCGGCATTTTTCGGAATATTCAGTGCTTCGACTAAAGTGGAGATCCCCTTTTGACATGTCGAATGCAAAATATTTGAATATAGGATGCCCCCCCATGATTGATGACTCACCCCTTTAAGACTTTTTCGGTGGCATCCAACTCAGGTTGAGTTAACTGTAACCCTGGTGGTTTACCACGTTGAAAGTTGGTGCCTTGATTTAGGACCATTGATCTAATGTACTTTTTCTCACATCGTTGATCTTGACCTGTGATTAGGATTTCTAGCATGTATTGAATTTGGTGAGTGACATATGAACATGATAGTTCTTACTTTGATTACTGGAGATTTATCCTTGAGCATTGATCTTCGTACCTATTGAATGTTGATAGTTGATCACTGACCCTTGGTTAAGGTTAGGTTGAACCAAGCATAGGTGGGCGAGTTAAAACAACACACTTCATTCATTTTTCATTTCAAATCTGGTTTGTGTGCGGAGCCCTTGTACTTTTTATCTGGGAAGCCATTGTTGATCTTCTTAAGCTCATTCCTCTGAGATTGGTCGGTCTTCCGAGCACTTGTGCATCTGTATCTTTGTTGTCTCTAATCTATTTCCAAGTTTTTTTCTGAGTGGGATTTGGTTTTGATGCTGGTCATTATTGTATGCTTGCCTGTTATTTTGTATCCTTTGATCTCATTTTGTATCACTTTATGAAGCTTTGTGGGTTCAAATACTTACATATTTTTCCACTTCTATTCTGTATGTGAGCTTTGCAAAATGGAGTTTGCATTTTGTGAGATGTCAAACTTGGTTATTCTGTAATCTGTCTGTTGCAATAACATTATGTGGGTGAGTTATTTACATTGTAATTCTAACTTTGATGATTTCCTCAAATTGTTTTAGAAACATCTATAAACGGTTGAAGGGTCAACTTCATGGTGCACTCATACCTGAGTTTTATTTTTTCTTCGTATTTTCATACTTAGCTGTTGATAAAATGAGTTCAAAGATTTTGAGTTACTTTGTTCTCTTTTGCGTTATACTTAGAAATTGGATTTCATCCATACCATTCTTGTAAATGGTGATATCTATTTTTCTTGAAATACTTGGCTTTAATTATGGAAAACCTGAACATTAAAACCTGTCGATAACATAAATTTGTTTACTGCTCTGCTCCTTGTGTCTTTCATGCTTGTGATAGTTGTTTTGAGATAATCGCACTGCATAATTGATTTGTAACAAGTATTTCCACCATTAGTAGGTTTCCTATGTTTTGAATTTTTGATCTTGTGGTAACCCTCTTGATTTGGGAAATTTAGTCATGATTTTAGATTTGGTTAGGTTTGCTTCACTCAATTTCTCTTTTTGTGAACTGATGTGCGTCTATCTGAATGACTATTACTGTACCTTCAGAGCTCAATTTCCTAGTTATCAACTGGTATCCTGTGTATTGATCCACTTGATTTCCTAGATTTAGATCTTCTCGAAGGTTTTATGCATTTTGAGTTACTCTTCACCTTTCCCTAACTTATTCCTTGTATGAGATCCTTGTATTTAGTTTAAGATGAGCTCTTGATATTTACTTCAATGTGGTCCCCATTAACAGGTTCTTTCTGATTCTGATTTGGAGCATGTAGTTTGGTTGTTACAAAATCAAACTATTCGCTTTCCTTATGTCTACCTTGAGCATCTGAAGATCCGAACTAGAAATATCTGGAAGTTCCTGTATTAAATTTTCATATGTTATTCTTGTTGAGCTGGTTTAATGGTTGTCTCTTTGTGCATTTTTTCAAGATTACTCTTGGTCATTGAGTCTTTCTGGATTCATAAACTGCTGATTTGAAGCCTTTTTCTGATGGGTATCTTCTTCTGTTCTGATTCAAATGCGAAAACTGGTTCTCCTTGGGAGTTATTCTAGTTCTTTTCAACCGTGAGTCTTGCATTTAAATTTGGCTCTTCAGCAAATACCATAATGTACACTTTCATGAGTTCCAAGTTTGGGCTTGAGGTCTTGAATCAATGTTGGGGCTGAGTTGTTTAGTTGGAATTTTGGCTCTTTTGTTCCATAACATCTATGCTATCATTGATTTCATGCTTGCTATCCTCTTTTGGTAACAGATCCCGATTTGAGATTTTCTTTGGCTTGATAAGTTCTAATAGGTTTGTTCATTTCCATTCTGGAAGTTACAAGATTAATACTTTGATTGTTCAACTCTGATTTTGCATTTGCATCTTTCAGGGTACTTGCATAATGGATTTTTGGAAGTTTCATAAACAATTTCTCAATTCTTTCTTCATCTGTGTGCCCTCAATATTTGAATTTCATTTGTACATTATATCATTGTGGGGTGTTAACTATTGATTCTGTAGGGTTCATTTATTGGTGGCTGAAACTGGTTCAAATTTTTCTTTCAGGGGTCATGGTGATCTTGAAAATAATTGATGAATTGTGGATATTCCTTTGATTTATTGAAATTTTCAATTTCATGAGGATTTTTATCACCATAGATTGAATCAAAATTGGTTCTGCTGCAAGGTGCTAGTTGATGGAGAATCACATTGACTTCCTCTCCAAATCTGCAACTTATGGGTTGAGACTCTCCATCATGTTCTCTTTCTTTAATCATCTATTTATTGATACCAAGTGATTACTTGTTCTAGCTCAAATGGAAAATTCTCTCCAGATGGCCGTTTATGACTCAATTTCAGAATTCATGCTAGAAAATGCTGAGGGTTTTCAGCTTGGAAAACCTACAACCAATTGATCTTGAGACTTAGTTTCTGATGCATTTTCTTAAATGGTATGGATAATGAAGAACACTCTGTTTTTTCAATAAACACAAACTGCTTAAAACGTGATGCAATGATTCATAGATTCTATAGTGAAAGATCAATGAATGCAAATGAATACTTCGAGCTTTGATAGAACTCTACATGATGGGGTTTTGCATTATTTGCTGGAAAATTGAATAAAATTTGTTACCATTTTTAGCTTCACAAATTCACCTGCCTTTAAACTCCATCACTAGCACTTTTTAAATCTATCATTAACTGTGTCAAAAGATGAAACTCAGAAAGAAGTATCATGCTTTTCCTTTGAGATGAGTTGTAAGAGAGAAGAATTGATCCTACCCCAACCATTTCATTTAATTCTATCTTTATAGATTAACCTGTGCGAGAACGACACTTCTGAAACTCCCGTAGTTTGTCTTGATGAGTTGTTTGTACATGGCAAAATAGATGAAGATAGTATTTTATAACTCTTAATTTTCTTGTATTCAGAAATACTTGAATTTATGTTTTCATACATTCTTTTACAATTTTAAAATTGAAGTTATCTTGAAACTTCATTTTATTTAGTTGTTAAGATATAATGAATGCTCCAAAGTACTTCAATTTGATGACTGGAAGTGTAGTCCATTTCTTTTATGCATTAAATACTTGGATTTCCTTTTATATTACAGCTTTGATATGTATGATGGAAAATTTAAAATGTTCATTTTACATGGCAAAGCCCTGTCAAAAGTTTTCCTAGATTTCTTTCTTTTATTTCTATTTTCAGCTGTAATAGATGTACTTTTTGATTCATGTATCACTTTTCTATTGAATTTGATTTGTTGTTGGAAACTGAAACATAATAACTGTTATCTGATCATGGCATGCTTTTCTGATATCACTTATTTGATTTACATACAAATTTTTAAAGCATGTATTAGTTAAAAACAACATGATGGAAAGATGTAAATGTCCATTTTACATGGCGAAGCTTTGTCAAAATGTTCTCATATTTCTTTCTCATTCTATTTCAGCTGTAATCTTCTCTCTCTAGTTAACTTCAGCCTTTAAATTTTGATTCTTCTTCCTTCAGTTATAATCTGAAACATGTACTTTTATCTCCAAGTCTCTCCTCTATTCTGTAATGCAACTTCTTCTATTTCTAGAATAGCTGCTGAACTTTGTGTTGCATTCTTCCTTCATTCCATATGTACTTATGACTCATCTGCTTCATGTACCATAGGATAGAAGTTATTGAACTCTGCAATCTTTATCTATAGTGAGGACTGTAAGATATGATTTATTTCTTCTTGGCTACAACTTGTTACCTACACACTTGAGAAAATAGTTAGAAAATATTTAGGTTTTTTGGCCTCTCTTATGTCTATTTTTTATCTTCTCTCTCCTTATTTCTGTGTGAGTAAATCATGTATATTGTTTGATCTTCAAGTAATCTATATCTCATGTTAATAAGAGATCCATGTGCATGAATTAGGACAGTATAGGAATATGGATTAATCCTGAGCTCATAACTGATGATTTTCCTCTTTTCTTCTTTTCAAGTACAGTGCTTTCGGTAATGAAGATGGAGAGAGGGAACAAAGATGAAGACGAAGATGCATCAACCGAAGGAGAAACCTTCAAGGCAATGATGGGTTCACTCATACTCCTTTATTTTCTCTTTCATGCATGTGTACCTCTTATTTAAGTAGTTGTACTTTACTTTCTAGTTACATCCCATGGCTTGTGTGGGAACATTTGAAATTCCTTATGAATAAAACATTGAATTGTGAAATTGAGTTGTGTATTTCTTTCTGCATTTCTACTTTATGATATGGATTGTATGATGAACTAAACAACCCAATAATATAATTGAATGTCTTAATCATGAAGGAAAGAACATTAAAGAATACCTATAACATCCAGTAATGAACTTTGATTTTTGCAATCTGCACTTATGATTTCTGCTCCCAAAACCTAACACTTTCACCTATTCTACAACTGAGTGTCTTCATCAAGACAACACAACTATCCTTCAGGGCCTTGTGTTCTTTTGCTGAAGATAGCATGAAATTGCAGACTATGTGATCTGTTACATTTTGTAACAACACACATAGCTGCAAATTTCATGTAATCATTAACTAATTCAGTAGTAACAATAATATCTAAAAGAACCTCCCTTAGCTTAGGTATACTTCACCAATTCTATCCATCATAATGAAGTTGTCAAGTTGCCCATTTTTGGACAAGTGCAAAAATCGTCAACTCCACTTTGATATCTCGTTGGTGCTCAATTTAATCTTGCATCTGTTTGTTTAGAGGAGGGGTGGATGTATTAGTCCGCATGGGGTCACTAAAGACGTGGATGGATCACCGACTGACTACGGAAGCATAGTCCACTTGGTCCTATGGAGCTAAATGACAATCTCGAAAATGAGGGCTTGGGTAAATGGGATCACATTTTGGATGTCTAGTTGTATTATGGGTACAGATATTCATGCAAAGAGGGGAATACATGGTACTACGAGGATAAGGAGATATTAAATGAGCTTAAGTGGATTCCTAGGGACCATCATGTTTATTTTTCCATATATGGGTGGGATCCTAGGAAAGTGAATAGATTATCTCAAGGTAATCTATAGATATAGTTAGAGTTGAGTAAATAATGGACGTGGCATGACTCGTCTATGGGGTTAGGACCTGGAAAAATGGGGATTATGGTAAAATAAATGATAAATTGGTTGAGCTGCCCTGAAATAAGTATTCTAGGATTGGAAATAAAAATTTAACAATAGTGAAGCGGAAACAGTGAATGTGCTTAGGTTGATGGCAAAAGGGAGCGAGCACATGATGAGGGACAAGGGTACCAGAAATTCAAATGTCTATAGAGGCGGATCATCAGGGGAGCTTGACAATCTATAACAACATTTTGTGAAAAGGAGTGAAACTTATAAAAAATAATGGGCGACTCTGTCGTTGAAGACTTACAATTTCTACATGAATTGAGTGATGATTGCAACAACTGAAATTATAAGGAGGTACATTACAGGCCAACTTTGAAGTTTTTAAGCTCTACCTTTTCCATCAATGAAGTAAAACCATACCAGTGTAAACGCAACTCTGTTGGGGTGCACCATTATTAGCTTGAACAAACTGGAAACTGTAGATTGCACATCCCTAGATTATTTTGATGTAAAATTTTCAGTAGCTTTGCTTTGACTGTTGTCATTTCCCCATGGAGGGCCCGCGCCTTGTTTATGGATTTCCCCTTGTATATGGTTCAGTTAGAAGGAGCATCGAAGTACTTACATATACCTTTTCTATTTTTATCTATTGATGTAGATCGACATTAAATAAATATCCATGCATACCAATTCTACGTCATTTGTCTGATTTTAAATTATATAGTCGTAAAACCCTAGGCTTAAGTGATATAAACATACAATGTTTTTCTGAAACTTTCCTTTAACAACTATCTTCCTGGGCTTATTTTTCATGTGGAGAACTATTCACTTTCTTCTATTAGAGGCATCTGAGTTTCTCTGTACCATATGCTAATGTTTTTGCTCTAGTAAGATACACATGGACTATATAAATTTGCTACATACATTAAATAATACATGTGTTTTTTTGCTACATACATGACTAAATAGGTTATCTTTTTTATTGTGATGCTTCTATAACTTGGATTTATTTTTTAGAACATTATGCTCATTTCTTCATGTCCCGCCTCCATAAAGGAAATCCTTGAAGAAGAGATCTCTATGCACAACACGTAAAATGCATATCAACTGATTATTGTTGCCATATGTCTAAAATTTGAAAAACCGAAATTCGACTCTCTAGGGTTCTTATCTGACGCATAGAACCCCTCACGTGATTTCACTCTCCCTTGGAAGTCTTCCTCTAGATCTTCTTCTTCAACTACCAAATACTTTGCCAAGGAGACACGTTTTAGATATGCAATCTTCCCTTTCCTATTTCCACTCAGACTCATTTCGGAACGTAGATAATGTGGTCCATCCAATCCTTTTTAGGCCTAGTATACCCATCATACGGGCCCTCATTACAAATAGAAGGTATCATCTTTCCTGTTTCCCGTCATCTTCTCATATAGTGTTTCTTCAACCCTCTATTCTTGACATTCCTTTCCTACTCCAACTAACCCCTTTACATTCTATTATACAAGACCCCTCTTCTTCTAATTCATGCCCCTCACTTACAAAACACACTTATGTTTCACTTCTCTCTCCCAACGCTTATGATCTAGCATCCACCCCTATTACCAAAATGCAATGACGGTTCTATAAAAGAATAGATTCTCTTTCTAATATCAAATATTTCTCTATATGTTTGGAGAATTACCAAAGTATACAAAAAAAACTTCCATGAAGGATCCCTCGTTTTCACTAGATGCATGTTAGAGAAGCAAGGATAACATTTTTAATCCTAGGATAATATGGAGCATGGAAACCATCGTTCTATCATAAAATATTTTACCCAAGATGAAAAAATGTTAATAGTATGAGAAAATCCAATTTCGCAAGTTATCCACGCACGAGGTGGGAAGTACAAATACTCTAAAAAACTATAATTTTCCTGTTAAATATTTAATCAATAACAAATTACCTCCCCCATCACCTCAGAGATTTGGATTTACGTCTAGTATAGAAGAATGGATTTCAACAAACAAAATATGGTATCTATGATAGTAGATCTTGTTTATGTAACACTCTTTAATACCAAATTTCCCATGATCCATAATATAAATATGTTATAATGGAAAATGATGTCATCGCCTCCCTTCCTCTAGATATAGCAAATAAAGACTCCTATCTTAACCAAATCACAATAGACATTATACCTTCTAAACAAACCACCATACAGGATGTCAATGAATATCCTTCACTCTCAGCCGACACAAGTGCTCATACATATTTATTAGTGTCGACCACCCACAAAATAGGTACCGAAGATGAAGAGAACTCATAATTTCTTCTCTCACATAACACAAACATACCCTTTATTTTGCCTTGGACAGACATATATATGTCTTTCCCTCATCAATGAATACACTACTAAGGGTATTTTATCCATGGATTTTCCAACTTTATTTCCACAATGTAAAGCAATGTTTAAGAAAAAATACATGAAATAGGTTCAATTGCACATATACTCCTCTACATAATACTCATGATGTCCGCTTTGGTTCCCACCCTCAGTTTTGGTATGATTTTCTAAACCTCGTTATGCACCAAATGGGCTAATCCACAAAAATCATCTTCAAGAAGCAAAACATTGAACATGGAATCCGAGGAATTATAGGAAAGATCCTTAAGAAACTGAAAGAATTCCCCAAAGAGTTTTTTTCAGAGACTTTAATGTAATTTAGAAATAACCTCCGATAGACACGATCCTTTTGGTATAAAATTAGAGGATGAATCTCCAAAATTGTTAACAATCAAGCGTGCAAACATTATTGTTTAATCTGAGTGTTACGTACAAAAAATGGCTAGATGTTCATAAATACATATGAGGTGATTATCCTTCTGGTCCTCGTTGCACACAACAATTCAGAAAACACAACCTCATTAATCACTTGCACCGTGTGAATGCTTACTTACATCAAAAGTTCACAAGATTTCGAGGGGAAGTGCTGTAAATTAACCACTAGCTAAATGATTATTGGTACACACAATACTATTCAATTTTCCACTTTATTTTTTGCTCAAAAACAAGGTTTTTAACTATCCCTTAACTACATAAATAAATGGCAACATCGAGGGTCTACATATGTTAATGGATTCTTAAGGCTAGTGGGTAAACCTAATGGTGATGTTATTAAATCAGTTGATAAAGATTTTATTGAATAAACCAAGTAGTAATTTCATAGGTATGTCTTAGCTTGGGATCCCCATCCAGCAAATCTCCGAGAAGAATTCATACAAATATCACTTCATGATGATCCATACTTGTTATCATCAATGCAAGTACTGGTTTCTCCACTGCTACAAGACTTGCAAGAGCTTATAAAAGTGAGTTTAGTGTCACACAAAGTGTTCTAAGGGAACATGTTTATGAAAAAAATTAACACCTTGTATGTTGATATAATACACCTTATGAAACATGGCCTAATTATATATACACTTTACTCCTTCAAAACTGAGTAATGGTATATACAAAATACTTTGTATTTGATATTCCAATATTGATTTTCTTCACAGTAGAGTTCTTCTTCCATTCACTTTTGATTTCTCTGACTGAAACTTGCTCATTTTGGAATGAGGAAAACATACGAGTAATTCTTCTTTGTCAATGATTCAGAGTTATATGCCTCATAAATGCTTTTCATTCAATCATCTTTGAATATTTCCACATTGCATCGTGATAATCTTTGTTGAAGTATTTGAATCTAGGGTTGACATCTCAAGCCTAACCCATGCCTGAGTTTTCAATAATCTACTATGTGCTGCTTAGATCTACTTATTGACCTCATCCATGACTTACATAAAATAGTTTCCATATTTCAGATTTTATACAAAGTTCCTACTTCTCTCGTTCTTACGCTAAAAGTTTGTTTCTAAAAAAAATGTTTAGTTGACGTTTAATCTTATCCTCATTATGCATGGGGACCAACTAGAAGTTGTTGAAAAAAAAAATATGCGATTCAAGGGAGGTGAAGGTTCAAGTTTCTCTTTCCTATAAATTTCCTTCCATTCGAAGCACATTTGTTCTCGTACTATGGTTGTTTTAGTTCCAAATTTAGTTTGATTCAGTTAAGCCTCTACATGACATAATTTTATTTTATTTTTAGTGGACTCTATATTGGCTCAAATTCCTAGATCCACCACGAACAATTTGTATCCATTCTTAACAAAATTTAATTCTTAAATCAACCATAAGGACTTCAAGTGAATTTGTTTTCTTAATCCATTATCACATATACTCTTGTTTCTCATTTCATTTACATTGTTTCTTAGGTATCTTTTTGGTGTCACTTTATAACATAAATAGTTACGAAAGTACTTGTCTAACCTTGTTGAAGAAGTATATATTTTGTTTTCTCAAATTTTTCTCTTACTAAGGAAAATTCATATTCTTTTTTAACATAAATGTCTAACTGAGTTATAAGGATTCCAAGAGTGACATTATTCCTAACCTCCAATATCATTTTCCTCTTATATGATTTACTCTTACATTGTACTATGGTCTCATTTTTAGCATCGTTTTATCACCTTTGTAAACAAAATAACACATACTTTTCACTAACGGATTCACTACTACAAGGAGTGTGACCCAACACGAGATAACCCAATTCTTTTCTCTTATACACTGCAGAGTTAACGCATGCTACAACCAAGACATCCACTTGTGCAATATAATCCCACCAAGAGATCAATCATGGGAATATCATAGGAAAACTACCTTTGTTTGGTATAATTCCAATTGCACCTAAGGATCTACACCCTAGCTATGAATGAGTTTAAGGAAAGAAGATATGTTTATGATAGACAACCTTCATGAAAGACCAAGGTGATATGATTTTAGTAACCAAGGTAACACATTTAGCTGAGAGGAACTAAAGAGTTCATTAACACATTTTATAGTTTCAAATTATTCTATGCTAAGAAGGAACGTGCGAGAAAGGTAAATCTTCGCAAGTTTTAAACTAAGGTCGATTGTTTTATTTAGATTTTCTCTATTACATTTTTAAGATAAGGAACACAACACCAATTATTTAATCCTCTATGGCACACTAGAAACACACTACAATATATTAGATTCAAATTCATTTAACACACACATATATACACATATATATATATATATATATATATATATCACATCAATCCTTTTTACCAAAAGTAACTATGAATCAAATTGCACCTATGATTAAATGCATGTTTCCCAAGGTATCCCTAAAACTAGCATCTCAGACATATTAACAAATTTCAAATACAACTTTTCTGTAACATGGGACTACATTATACATATATACATTTTACAATGACCTATATAAATTACAAAATAAAAGATGAATTGCACAACGCCTTTTCACCATCTTTCTTGCATCCTGCAAACCATGTGAGCATGAAATCAACGATAAATCGCTGACATGGCATCCACCATTATCTAGCATAACTATTTTTTTTAGTTTCCCATTTACATAATAACATTAATAATTTTGCATTTGAAATAAAAAGGCTAGATACACATTTATTTCATTTCAGTTCACTTCATTTCCTAACCAAGGAGAGAGAAAGAAATAGGGAAGAGAGAGAAACACTATTTTGCCAAAAGTTCAATTTCACACAACAAGTCACACAATAAAGTTTTAAATAGTTATTTACAAGTGTCAACAAATTTCCACGATGGTTGGGAAACCCAACATGGGTCATACAACTTCCTTCTTACGTTTCCCTGCTAGCTGTAAAATGCTCAATTAACACTTGGAGGCTAAGAAACCAACTTAAAACGTTGTCCTCTAAAGAGAAAACACACTTCAGGTAAGTTTCTATGTGTCCTCCTATACACCAAGAATTCATATGAACTGACGGAATTCAGAATTGGAAAATGGTTTACAAACGACGACATGCTTTCTGGAGCCTCTGGTCGTAATTGGTCCAGTTTGACCTAGTCAAACTACGACCGGGAGCCTACAAAATGGCTTTGCCAAACTATCAGGAAAAGTGTTTTTCCTCAAGCTGAAAGTTCTAGGCAATTTTCTAGTAAAAATACTAGAGGTTTGCGAAGATGGATAAGCATTTTGTTGTCCAGGATTCAAATGGCAGTTCAAAATGAAAGCCAACATTTTAGTTTTAGAAGCTTCTTACAACTGCAAAACAGTGTAACATTGCTCATAGTAGGGCATGAAAAAGATCACAAATGATCATTTAGGGTCAAACTAAGGGTTAAGGTGACTCGCCACATAACAAGGTAGATGTATGAAGCTTAACATCCCATTTTCAGAGTTACAAAGGTTACTTTACGAGTCTCCGAAAATGCAAAGTTATCTATTTAAACAAGGAGATGGTCAACATATTTACTGGGAACTCAACTTCATCTTGTCGATAAAACAATATTGTAGTGATCTAGTTTGGGTCAGGAAGTTTTCTAAATCACCTCAGAATGAGGGTTGAAGTTCATGGTTGACTACAAAATGGTTATTTTGATTGCATGAGTTACAATACGACATTTTATTGTTTTGTAACAAGTTAATATAAAAAAATTAAATGTATGATAATTCTAAGATTTTAAAATTATATTTCTTCACAAAAGAGAAACTAAAGTACGAGAATTACGAAAGACAAGGAGAGATGAACCATGCCTGGAGGAACAAAGTCAGTCAAACCCGTGGGATTCAGTTTGGCATCTCACTTGGGCATTTCATCAAACAGTTCACGAGCATCAATCTATCCTCCACAAAGACACACAAATCTTCTCAATCCCTTGAAAATTTCAAACAGAATAAGTTTCTCATTATGTTTTGACGATTGACTAAGGCCTGCTCAAGGCTCCATACTGCACATGAGATGGAAGAATGTTGGCAAAGTTTTATGGATCCTAGAACACATTTTTCACTTGTGTTTCCTTAGAATTTTCAAAAGTCTTTTAACCCCTCCAAACACTCCTATGAATTTGTTGAGGCTAAAACAAAATCTCTGATAAAAGGAAGATTGTAGGTGTCTATCCTCCTAGTTTACCAAGATGCTGAACCCAAATGACAAGATAAGAATGATGAACTCCCTTTTAAGCATTAAAACAAATAGTTGACAACCTTACACAGGCATGATTATCTTATCTGTAGCGTCTTAAAAAAAGAAACATCCAATAGTCCTTCCACATAGCCCCAATCTGGAACATGAGAAGAATATGCAGGGGAGCTGAGAGGTTGGCTCCACAACCACCAAATAAATTAGTGCCAAAGTCTCCTGGGTCTTTACAACAAACCCAAAACTGAGCCTAGAGAGAACATTGAAAACCATACACCACGTTTTTCCTAGGGCAGGTCAAATACCACTGTGGTTTTCACATTAGCCTACATGTCTATCAGAGAAATAGAAACTACAACATCTGATACTATTCCTTTATCATTTAGGCTTTCGTTGATAACCAAACACTACTCCTGAGATCCCATTTTGACACAAGCTGGGAGGGTGCAGGAAGAAAAAGTTGTGGAAACCTGGATCTACACTTTCCCATCACATTTGCTTTGAAAGTGTCTAATACTTTTCAATGAACTCATTTGTGTATATCCTTCAATAGTTGCATTCCAAGAGCCCACATTTTCAAGAGTTTAGTCAAACAGTTCACATGCCAGCGCATGCTTCCACATTTTTTTTGCATACCTATCTACCAGAGCACCTCAAACTACAACATCTGATAAAAATTCTCATTTTGGTGTACAGGTTAGGACACTTCTTAAAAAAAAAATAGCTCAAAGGGATGGGGTATCAAGATAATGCCACATTTGTAGGAAAGTACAAGGGACCTATAACTAAAACAGCTTGTCGATAATACCCATGCTAACAAAAATGTAGTCAAAGGAAAATAAAAAATTTGGAACATTAATGGACATCTGCCTGAGCATACAGGAGAATGACCTTGCCAAAATTCCAGATGCAGGCATCATGGAAGGAATTTATAAAAGGTAGAGAAGCTACGGCCATGAGGAATAAGATTCTAATAAAATCTTGAAAAGAGGAAACCATGGTCCCTAGTATTTTTTCATCACTACAACCATCCATTTTTTGCTAAATTTGGAATGTTAACTTGGGTTTCTATGTGGTTGAGGCACATGGATAAAAAATAAGGTGTTTTTATTATCATTCAAGGAAAATTGATAGGCCTGACTGGCCATTAAGGCTTACCATGTGCCGTCACATGGGGGGTCACCTACTCCATTCACACCAAACTCCACGCGACCCATCTTCTCTAACTTTTTCAATTTTTTATTTTTATTTTAATTATTATTTTATTTTATTTTTTGTAGGTCATTCGTTGTGTACTACAATTATCTAGTCTCTTAGTTTTGGTCATACAGATAACTTTCCTTTGAATGTTTCCTTGAAGGATGTTGTTAAGAATATCTAGGGATTGTATTTTGATTGACGATATTTAAAGTAATGGTGGCTGACTGAGCCATCAATTTAGTATGGTTGCACCCTAGTCTTAATAATATGCAGCATTAAATGTGTTTTGTGTTGTGGACTTAATAAATTACTAAGAATAACTAGTTCCTCTTTCGTAATATATGTCTTTTGATTGATGAATTAAAACTTAGAATGAAATACTAAACTGAGAAATGCATTACTCAAGGTCATGGAAAATCATAATGTTTACATTTTCTCATAAATATTAATAATCATAAACACATTAATATAAAATATCAACTAGGTTGTAAAGGTTTGACAAAAATATCAAAGTATAGAAAGGTTTATAAAAGAAGTTTTAAAAATTAATATTTCAACAATCATAAGATCTGGTAATACAAACTAATAATGGTCTGTAATGTATACAAATTCGATGTTCTAAAACCACATTAATCCTTAAATAATTATATATAAATTTGTAGAATTTTTTTTTTGTTGTAAGTTACAAGGATGCCAAACCCTAATATACGTTTAATTGAATTCTTACCAGCAAGGTTGCATTTCAGGGGATAGATGTGGTCTAGATTATTAATTAAGTATTCTTAATCATCTTCAAATGTCAATCTAATTATCATCACTAGATAAGTGTCCAATATTTTCTCTTACTAGATTAAATAATCTCCCTCTTGGGATTAACATTTAGTCCACATTTAATAAACCGTTATCTCTGGTTACCTTAGTTCTCTTAAATTATTTTCTTTAATTTCCATTGAATTATTTACTAAAACCTACTAGAAGGGTTATATTTTTAACTTAATACAATACAGCCCTAAGTGGCCCCATTCACCCACTTACACCTATTTTTCATTTCTGTAAACGTTACCATATTAATAAGAACATTCTGACCTAAAAAATGTAGGGTTGATTCTTAATCCTTGGATCAAAACAAAAGAGACCACAAGATTGGATCTACCCAAAAAAAACCTAACCATCATTAAGGGAGTCTTCTTAAGCATTTCTTACCCTAAGCTCATTCATTTGTTTCTCTATCATTTGTAGGTTGAAGGAGGGGATGCCATGGATCAAGGGAAAGCCATGAAGGAGTCTTTTTGGATCCAATATGCAAGAAGAAGGGGATTTCATCCAATGGCTCCTCCTGTAGAATAGTTGATTCTTAGATTAAATCATGTATTCTTAGCTATCTAATTTCAATGCAAACATACATCCTAGATCTAGTTTGAGATATATTGTTGATTAGTTCTCTATTTTTTTGTATTCATTGATGGGGAAGAAACACATTTTTTAGATCAAGAAATTTATGCATTTAAATCCCCATATGCAAGTTGGAGTAGGGTTAAAACAACCATAAATGGCCCACATAGGCTAGAATTGCATTTAGATGAAGTTTAGATCCATAAGAGCCAATGGTTTAACTGGAAACACACTTTTTTGGAAAAACAGTCCACGCAGAGGTGACAAAGGGTGGTCTCTTGACTGACCATGGTAACCTCTATGCTACCGACATCAGTTCCACAACTGGTGCTGGTTTCTAAGGCAACAATATATTTTAGATTATTATTATTTTTAATGCTACATATATTGGATTTGTTAGGAATTATAATGTTCACATGTTTAGGGGTAATTTACCATGAGGTAAATAGTAATAGGTTGATATTTACCCAAAGGTAAATAATAATGTTAGTTGATAACCATATGGTTAATATGGTAAAGATTGTTAATATTATATTGTTAGAAATAAAAATATAATATCGCATATAGTTTTCTATTATATTGTACGTGAGTATAGTTGTTGAACTAACTCATGAATATAGGAGTATATGAAATATTGTAGGATTGAGTGGTTTTAGGAGGTTCCATAATAATATGAATTCCTCTCCTATATATATATGTAATGGTGTTCGAATGAATATATTAGAGAAGAAATATATTTGTGTGTGTGAAATTAATTATTCTCATAATTATTTCATGTGCAAGTTTAGTTAAAAGTCTAGATTTGGTATCAGAGCGTGGTATTTCTTGTACCTATTATTGAGTTTTGAGAAATAGAATTATCAGGGGCAGCTGTGATATTGTCCATTGCCCCATATGATGTTTTACATCTGAGCTTTCTTTTTCTTAGGTTATGGCTCGAGTCATAATATGTATATATTCTTATAGTAGATGAAATGTTGTGTATTTTTCTTACGTGCAGTCATTAGATCTGATCTTTCCCAGTAAAAATTGATCATCTCTAGATCCATATACTTATGCAGATCATTTTAGACCAATTTCTATTCGAGGTGAATAATTTTGCATTTGCGTTGTGTTGAGAAAATCAAAGATTCAATCAATTTTCAGCTGCTAGATGAGAACGGCTTATATGTAATGTTATATATCTACGTGCAGTAATTTGTAGCTTTCTGATATAGCATGTGGCCTGTGAATTTTTGTAAGGCCAAAAAATATGTTCAAATTATTTCACAGAAGATGAGATAGGCGTGATGTCTTTACAAGGGAGAATTTAAATTTGATGTTCATCTTTCAACTCTACATTTTCAGTAGACATACCAATATACCACTCAATATAGATCGATATTGATTGCATTCTTCAACTCTCTCCTGTTTGCATTTTCCAGTAGCATACATCAACCTCATCTGAGAGTATGTTTGCAGTTTGTGCTATTATTTCCGTTTGCAGTTCGGACATGAAGAACAACTCCAAATTCAATTAAAACTAAGTCACGAACAAATTTTACGTCAGGTGATGAAATAAAATCTTATTGGGACCATTGCAGAGATATTGAAAAAACCTTTCCAATGCATTTTTTGGTTTATAAAATGGAGCTCTGGTTGTCGAATTATCAACAAATCATTCTGTCACATGAAGCCATGAGTTTTTGCATTCATTTGTGATTGGCTAATTTTTTCATTTTTAGCAAAGAGTATAGTTTAAAAAATTTAATTTTACTATGGTTTTTGTTTAATAATTGCATTTTAAGGGCAATTATTACATTTTTTAGCCAAATTAATATTTTTCTGACACCATTTTTTTGGGCCTTTGACATTTTTGGAATCCTCATTTCCTCCCAATTCCAAGGAGTGGTCACACGATAACTTTTCTCTCCATTTGGAGTAATTTTTTAATTGTTTATGCAATTTTAATTCAAATTGGGCCTTTTTTACGGGAAATTAAAACCTTAATAACTTTTCCTAGGTACCTCTAAATTGAGTGTCATTTTTTTGCAAAAGTGTTTGTTTTTCTATCCTCATTGCATTGATTCAAATTTCGTTGAAAAATAAGATGTTTGAAAAACAATTTTTTTAGCCTCCTCCTGTCAATGTCAAAAATTGTAAAAATTTGTCTTACGGACTCATTTTTGGTGTTACCCGACATTCAAAAAAATAAAGTGTTTCACATTGCAGGAGGGAATATCTAATAAAAAATGTTTAAACAATTTAGCTTCATATCCAAATCTGACTGAGTTAGCAACATGTTACTTGAGGATAAAGGCAACAGAGGTTGGAGGTAAGATAGTGAACTCTCGTCAATCACCAATGATGGGGCCACACAAAGCTGTGGTGATAGTGTGCGTGTGAGTTTTATTTCAGCTTTGTAGTTGATTTCAGTTGAGTATGTGGCTATTCCTATTTTCTGAATGCAAAAACATAGTAAAGAACAGATAACACAGTGAAATGCAATATCATGAGTCTTGATGAGGTAGAACAGTCAGATGTGTTCCTATTTCTACCTAGGTTTGTGGTCAGCCTCCTAAAAACCATTGTAGGTTTCTCAGATGTGTTCTTTCTTGAGTTCCCACATTTCTAGGTCAGATGTGTTCCCTAGAGTGATTGGTTGATAAGAAGATGATTCCTGAGTGTGTTCCCATCCTCGTCGGTAAAATGAGTTCCCAGAAATGTATGGTCAATAAGAAGTTGATGTGTTCCTTCCTCTATCTTCAGTTCAAGTGTGTGCCAAGATCATGAGCACATAGAGGTGGTAGGATGTAGAGGAAGTGTTAAAAATCTTTTACTACCATGTAAACATTATGGGGGAGGAATTTTAGGAATTATAATGTTCACATGTTTATGGGTAATTTACCAAGAGGTAAATAGTAATAGGTTGATTTTTATCAAAAGGTAAATAATAATGTTAGTTGTTAACCGTGTGGTTAATACAGTAAAGATTGTTAATATTATATGGTTAGAAATAACAATATAATATCACATATAGTTTTCTATTATATTGTACGTGAGTATAGTTGTTTAACTAACTCATGAATATAGGAGTATATGAGATATTGTAGGATTGAGTGGTTTTAGGAGGTTCCATAATAATAGGAATTCCTCTCCTATATATATATATGTAATGGTGTTCGAATGAATATATCAGAGAAGAAATATATTTGTGTGTGTGAAATTAATTATTCTCTGAATTATTTCCTATGCAAGTTTAATTCAAAGTCTAGAGGATTCGTACCATGAGTAACTTATTATTCCATTATCATCATAGCATAACAGTCTCGAAGGTATTTGGTTCAACAAAATCACCACAAAGTCTTCCAAGTTTTAAAAATTACAATTTATGCAGTATACAGTGACTGATGTCGGTCTTAGGAATATCAATGGTGGTTCAGTCTCCGATGCCGATTACTGTCAGTGAGTCTAATTTATAAATTTTAACATATCTTTCACATTTCGATATATACACTTTTCTAAATGATATTTCAAACAATCATACATTAAATTAGGGTTTGTTGAGCAAGTCATAATATCATCTAAGTTGAGATATAAGGTAGAAGTTAAAATTTAAAAACTGTAACAATGAAATAGTGACCAATATCGGTACTATGTACAATGACGCCAGTTTAGACTGACTGGTGTTAGTCACTGTGTAGACCAGAGAGCTCTAAACATGAATGTTTGAAGGAAAATTGATATCAAGAGGTAATTTTAACTTTACATATATAAAAAAAAAAGATGTTTTAACTATTTCAAACAAAATAAAGTTATTACAACATTTCCAATTCAATTTGTGATAAACATTAAAATTTACAACTTTCTTTTCTTTCAATAGAAGGTAAAATTTAAATATGATATCCAGTCTGATTCATTCCTTTACATAAAAAATTTTGAAGAGAAAGGAAAATAAACATTCTTTTAATGATCTTTCTTCAATATGATAGTACAACTTAATAACAAAATATACAATACAACTTTTCTTTTAATACAATATACTAGTCTTCCACCTTAAGTGGGAATTACAATAAAATTTATATAATGAAGGATTTCTTTTGATTTCCAAAAATACTCTAAATCCCAAGTCTTCCACAAGAGCTCTAATTTTTTTTCACTATAATCAAAATAACCAAAAATGGGGGAGAGGAAACACTCTCCACCCAACCAATAATCCAATGAGGAGAAGCTATCCTTGTCATTGGCCCCTGAGCACCAACCAAAATGCAATAAAGGATGGATCCAAATCATGGAAACTACCAATGCTTCCACATAACAATACATATTTTCAAAACCATTTAAATAAAAATTCCAACACATGATACAATCACAACATGAAACTTATAAAATACACAAGGCTTGAAAATTCAAGCCAATGGAGCAAATATCTATGGGGAGATCAGTTATGCCTCCTAATGGGATTAGGTTCCACCTTAAAACCCTCCAAAACACAACTCACAACCCCTACAAAAATCTTATGCCTCCCTCAATATCGTCTTATGCCTCCCACATTCTCTTATGTCTCCCTCAAAAGAACCAAATAAGAAATATGAGCATTCTCTTATCCAAGGTGGGGAACCCAACCCAAATACCTCCAAAAACACAAAATATAATCTTATACCTCCCTAATTATAATATCCCCATAGTCTTCTCCTACAACATACTTAGGAATTCTACCCAAGGACCCAACAAGCATACTAAAACATTCAATAACATACAAATATACACATATAAGGGAAAACAAATAAAACATGGGTGTAGCTCCTACCTTTCCATGGTATAGCTTGATCAAATATTGACACACCAAGATCCTTCAAGCTCAATCCAACTCCAACAAGCTCCAAGAACTAAACAAGCACTCTAAAAACTCTCTAACTCCAAAAATACAATAGCACAAATGAAATGAAGTAACCCCCAAACAAACAACTAAACTTGGATATATAGAAAAAAGTAGAGATAGGGTGAGGTGGCTCCATGTAGGATGCCACATCCCTTATCCTTAACTCCACATCACAATTCAAACCTCAACCCCAAAGCACACTAAATTGGTGGTTGAGAGGAATGATAAGCCTATTACACACACAATCCAAACCCACACCCCCTAAGGAAAAAATTTAAAACCCATGTAAGAAAAGTGAAATTAATGTCACTTTTTGTCTTACAAAACACATAATGGGGTCTATTTTTGACCCCCCAATCCATAAGTAGGGTTGGTATAAGAAATTTAGAGGTATGGGACAAGCTTAGCTTGTCCCACAAGCCTCCAAAATGGCCCTTAAGCCCAAATCTGAAATTCTAAGGTAAGGTACAGTGTACAAGACTCAAATTTACTTATACTCAATCCAAATCACATAGTCCAAAATACCAAAAACTCTACCCAAACAACCTAATAACATCATTTATTTACATAATAAAAGAACATTAAATAAATGATTAAATAAATTACATCACAAATTAAATCACATACTCCACAATAAATACAATAAAAGGGAAAGAATTACACACATGTCCATGGTCACAATTGGATGTCATTCCACCCCATGGGGTCCCCATAAAAAAATAAAACAACTATAACACATTACACGGGTTGTCATGGTGACCTTCATTGTATCCATCTTGTATTCCACAGTGGTTGGTCTCCAATCCCCCTTTTGATTGTTGTGATACTAATTACTACAAAATAACACAATACCTCTCATGGACACATCAAAAACATCCAATATAAAATATATGCACATAAATCAATAACCATACTCATATAGCTAAATCATCATCTCAACTAAACAATGTTATCATTTGTCTAAAAATTCAAAAACATCTCAATTCTATCTTTTATCAATATCAACAAGATTACAAGATTAGTTCAAAAGTTAAATCCTACCCAACACGACGAGAATTCTGAACTTCAGTAATACATATATCAACAAAACATCATCATCATCAAAGATAACATGTCTCTCTATGTATCTAAGAATACGTACAATCATACTATGAATCACAATCAATCAAAATCAGAATATCTCTATCATATAACTATTGGTGTGTGTGACTGCCCAGTCATCGTCCACGTCACCTAGGTGAGTCATTTCGCCTTATAAGAGTCATAGGTCTTAGGAAGTCAAATGACAAGTGTCAGATTCTGTCATCGAATCTGACATTGTCATTTGTGTCAATGCGTCATAGGAGTTACATTCCTTATTTGAAATTGTAACTCCTCTTCTAGTGGCGTCATATGCATCAGTCAACATCATATGCATCAGTGGCGTCATTGAGGTTCTTTCCATGTTTAGGCATGGGGGTTACATAGGACCCCTATTTGTACTTCCTATTTTTCGAATCTATGAGAATGAGCAGACCCATTATTCTTACTTGCAATCTTCTTTCCATTGATTCGAATCTTGCGTATTACATTGGCTTGACGTTACCATCAGAGTGCAACTTCATTGTGGTGCATCATTTTTTGACATCGGTTCTCGTGAATCCCTCTTTCATGGTATTAGAGCTGGTTTTGGTAAAAGTGCACTCTTCATTTCTCAGTTGTTTATTACTTCTGGTTTCTTCTCATTTCCTCATGTGCAAGTTTTTTTTTGTATTATCATTTTGGAATTATTGCTCACCTCATATTGAGGTTTCAGTACAGTTGCAAGTTTGAGGTATTTGGTTGGTTTGCATTATCAGTTGAGTTCGTAATTGCATATTTCTAGATCTTTGCCACTATTTTTTGTGGGTTGTTCGTGTGTTTGGTTGTGTTCAGATTCAGATCCTTTAGGGTAAAAGAAAACTCATGTTTTTGGCTTGCTTCCTTAGTTGGCTTTTTTTTTTTGGATGGGCACATCATTGCATTGGTTTCATTGGTCTCGGGCATGTGTTGTACATTTGCATTTAAATCAACAGTCAAACTTTTCTTACCTTCATCCTGCTCGTGGCTAATGTGGCTTTTCTATCGATTTGTCAGTTCTTTGTTGGCTTCAAACCTGGCTCATGCCTTTTCTCTGGATGTCACGTTTGCATTTGGCTCATGCCTCCTTTTTCATGGTAAGTCACACCTGTTCAAACATTCTTTGCCTTTTTATGCGCTTACTCAAACGTTCAAAATTTCTCTGCTTGTGCTTATAAACAAATGAACCAACACGTGGACGTCTGCTCCCTCCAACCATTACAAAATCTTGAACACACCTTCACTTTGTAGTTAGATAGAGATATTTTTTGCAAATTTCAGTGGTTTACCTGTTCTCCTGGTACGTGGCCTTCTCCTTCCCACGTGGCCTTCTCAATCTTCTAGGTAATATCTTCTTAAAATACATTTTTTTTATCACCTTTAAAAAAAAACGTGTTTGTATACATTTTATTTTATCCTTTTCTTAAAAACATTTTGTTTCATT
The DNA here is from genome assembly GCA_019776745.2 of Taxus chinensis. NCBI lineage: Eukaryota > Viridiplantae > Streptophyta > Pinopsida > Cupressales > Taxaceae > Taxus > Taxus chinensis. Next base: position 105,069 of record JAHRHJ020003260.1, on the reverse strand, counting down.
ACCTTTTAAATGTTTTTAAGGTAAAAACATTTATTTCATTGGCATTGTAAATTTTTTTGTGGTATATTTGGCTTGTTGTATTATTAACCTTCCTTCAAGTGTCAAAGACGAAGGGTGAGGTCTGGGATTGGTGGGAGGCTAATTCCCCCTTGTAATATAAACAAACCCTATCTCAAATTTTGTGTTGTTTCCAACGGGCATACATACGATACCATTTGCATGCGTTTAGGGCACTTTTTTAATCTATTTGAAGGCTTATTGGCTTTTTCTCATCAGTTGCGGGAATTGGTTTTTGCTATAACTTTTGACTCGTTGCTCAGTTTTGAGCACTTCTTTAGTCAAAGTTGCATGTTTTTTCACACTCTAGATGATGGGATCATTAGTTTTGTAAATGCACTAATTTTATAAAGTGCCACATTCTGGGGGGTGTCACTGTATTGCTTGTGAAAGCTCTTTTCAGTTCTCTCGAGCTTTGTTCTATTCCTTTTTTTGTGGACTTGTGAGCGTGTCCACCACAGTCTTACGACAAAGGGATTCTTTCATGCAATGTGAAACACTATTTCTCACAAATCCCCTTCTTCCCCTCTTGTTTATCTCATTCTTGTGCTTTCTTGCGGTGATGATCTGCTGCGCCCAATGAACCTTGATTGTTGTCTCCATCTTTGCGCGTTATTACACTGATTGCAAAGTGAGTGACAGATTGGTTCTTGGCACACAGTCACATTTGGTTGTAATCAACGCACTAAATTATAAATTTCCAAACTCAGGGGGTGTATTTTTGTTCTGGGTGGTTGTTTCTTTTCTCTCTCCTTCCTTCTGCATTCCTTGGTTCTATCTCTTCATTATGGATATCTCTAAAGTAACAGTGCTCTCACCTTTTAATTTCTTCGAATGGAAATATCTAAAATTATATTGGTTCTGCGAAGTAAAGGGTTATACCACAGTTACCATGGGGTTAGAGACCGAACCTAATGATGAACCCAAAAAATCTAAATGGTTCAACCATTGTGATGAAGCCTTCGGTCTTATTTGTATGTCCATCTCTCCTGACTTTCTCTTCCACATCAAAACTTCCTCAACACCCCATCAAGCATGGAAAATGCTTGATGATATGTTTGGGAAGCAAGATGACATGAGAGCACATGAGTTGGAGAATGAACTACTAGGGTTAAATCCTAGTGACTTTGAAAACCTACAGGCCTTCTTCTCAAAGTTTGTCCACACTAGAATGCTTCTAAAGGAATGTAAAGTGGATAAGAAAGACTCTCAATTGATCTTTTCAATTATTTCTAAGTTAGGTCTTGAATACTCTGTCTTCGTTTATACTTTCCACGCCATGAAAGCTGCCTTGGTAGTACTTGGACTATGCCCTCCTTTGACAGTTTTTCATCCCAACTCATTCGAGAATAGGACAAACTCATTCAAATGGGGACTCTAAAATCCAAGTCACATGCCCTTGTGGCGAATAAGGGCAAGAAAAATGAAAAGAAGAAAGAAACTAAGGACCAACCTAAGAAAGAAACCAAGACCAACCAACCCCCAGCTAATCCCATCACTAATACTTCGACTTCTAAGCCTAAAGCGAGGAAGGAAAAGTATAAATGCTCCTATTATAAGAATTTTGGCCATGATGAGCAACATTGTTTTTAAAAACAAATTGATCACTTAACTCATTTACTTGAGAAGAATAAAATAAGTGTTCCTGAATCCGTTAAACAAAATACTCAGAAAAGCAAGTCTTCTAATGCAAAGGAGACTAAAAATGAAAAGAAGAAAGGTAAGGCCCTCGTAGCTAGATCATCTCCATCATCAACTTGGATTATCAATTCTGGTGTCTCGCACCACATGGCTTCTTCAGAGGTTGAATTCTCTAGCATTGAACCATGTGGCAGGTCCCAAATCATGTTGGGTGATGACACTCATGTGTCAGTTTCTAGTAGTGGATCGGTAGAGATAGAAGGTGGAACATTTAACCAAGTGTTGAGTGTTCCCAATCTCTCTACCAATCTCCTATCGTTTTACCAAATCACCCACCTTGGTGAAGGAATGCGAGTGGAATTTGGTCCTAACTCAGTGATTATTCATGAGCTTAACTTTGATTGCACTGTGGCTGAGGGAAAGGCAGATCACCGTTCATGGTTGTATACCTTTTCCCACTTCTCTTCTGATTCTATGCCCAATGCCTTGCTCACTCATGCAAATGAGGTTAGCAAGTTATGGCATGAACGTTTTGGGCATGTAAATTATCGTTATCTTGAACAATTGAGCCAAAATGAAATGGTCAATGGGCTACCTCAAGTTAAGATTTCAAAGGGTATTTGTGAGGGTTGTACCCTTGAAAAGCACCCTGAAAAAAATTTGACAAGGGAAAATCCTGGAGAGCTACTCATCCCTTGGATCTTGTTCATAGTGATGTTTCTGGCCCTTTTCCGTCTCCTTCTTTTACTAGAGCTCTATATATACTAACCTTCATTGATGAATTTTCACGTTATACTTGGGTATATTTTCTTAAGCTTAAGTCTGAAGTTTTTTTAGCATTTTCAAAACTTTAAGGCTCTTGCTGAGAAACAAGTGGAATAGTCTATCAAGGTCCTTCGAACGACAATGGAAGCGAGTATGTGAGAAACAGGTTTGAGGATTTCTACACTTCTGAGGGGATTTTCACTAACAGATGGGAAGTCCACCAGATGGACTTAAGAGTTCCTTCCCAAAATGGGGACCTAGAGGAGGAGATCTATATGGAACAACTTCTAGGTTATGTCCATGATCCATCCCTCATTTACAAATTAAAGAAGTCTCTTACGGCCTTAAACAAGCCCCTCGGGCTTGGTATGCAAGATTGTCCTTTTTACTTGCATTAGGGTTCACTCGGTGTCACTTTGACCCAAATGTGTATATTCTAGACAAGATGACTCCATGAAGCCTATTCTTGTTCTCTATGTTGCTGACTTGTTGATCACATTAGCTCTTCCTCTATCATTGATTCTGTGAAGATCTCCTTGGCCAAAAAGAAACTCCATGTCTGACTTAGGATTGCTTCATTAATTTCTCGGGATCCATATTTCACAATCTGACTCGGGAATTATTATCTCGTAGCCTAAGTACTCTCTTGATTTTTTTGTGAGATTTCACATCTCTAATTTCAAGTACTCACCTACTCCTTTTCTCTTCCAGGTTAAGTTGGTTTCTGATTTCTCTTCCCCCTTGGTTGATGGTACCCTTTATCGACATTTGGTGGGAAGCTTGATCTACCTTACTCACACTCAGCCAGATCTATCGTATGCCATTGGGATCGTGTCTAGATTTATACAGGAGCCTCATGAGCTGCATTTGAAAGCAGTAAAGTGGATCCTTCACTATGTTCATGGAACTCACACCGATGGGATTCATTACTTAGGAGGGACTGAGATTGACTTGGTTGGATTTATAGACTCATATTGGGCCGGTGATCTAGATCATCGGAAGTCTACCTCAGGATACATTTTCACTCTTGGTTCAGGTACTATCATTTGGTCAAGCAAGAAGCAGAATGCCATTGCCATATCATCGACAGAAGTAGAATACAGAGGAGAAGTTAATGCTGCAACAAAATTTGTTTGGTTACAAGGTATCTTGGTAGAGTTTTGCATCCACTTTTGGCAGGAGTACCATTATCTACTATGACAACATGAGCACTATCTTGATTTGTAGAAATCCCTTCAGGATCAGTGGACAAAGCACATTGAGATTCATATGCACTTCATACGGGAGCTCATACATGAAAATTTCATCGACATACAGTATGTTCAGATAGCTGATCAGGTTGTAGACATTTTCACCAAGCCCTTCAATGAGGTGAAGTTTCTTCACTTGCAGTCTCTACTTGGGGTGAGGTCTGTTGTAGCCACCCATCTTCATCGGGCTATATAGTCCTCCTTTTGCTCCTCTTATTCTTTCCAGAAAGATGTTGTTTGTACATGGGCTCTATCATCACCAATCCGGCACTATGATAATTCTTCATCGGGAACTCCTCGTGCTATGATTATTTACTAATGCACAGCCTTTAGTTTGGTGGATGTAATCTGGAAACAAAACAACAACATAACACAAGAATACCATTGACTATGATAAGACGGAATGATGACAAATCTGAAATATCAAAGTAAATAATAATATTAACATGAAATTGTTACAATCTCACCCATGAGGTACTTCAACAAGACTATGGGAGAAACTTTACAATTACGCCTCTTGATGGCTTCTTCAACACACCTTTAACTGATGGCTTCCTTTGCACACTTCCTACAATATTTCTCACTACTTCTTTCTATGCTAAATGAGGGGGGTAGCCTCTCTATTTATAGAACTTCCAGGCTTATCCATCCTATCTCTAAAAAGGATAAGAAATCCACTCTGACGAGTCATATTCCATACCTTAACTCTTATCTGTACATGTAGGCTTATCTATTAAGATAAGATAAACCTTATCATTTTACATGGGTTCCACATTTTTAGACTTTTTACAAATAAAATACACAAAATATTTATGACCTCACTCCTTGTCCTTATTACCAATATAATATTTCTAATTCCTAATCATGTAGACCCTACTTCTCTACTTACCCAAACTTTGACATTTTAACATTACCGGACCACTTATGACAAATATTTACTTTTTACCACAACATTCCTATTGTACTTTGACTGTTACCGTACTCCACATTATTGGCGGCACCGTACTAACGACGCCGTTATCTTCTCTCAGACGCTACTACTAATTATACTTAACAACATCATACATTAATGAAATAGAAATTACGGAGGAAAATTTTAGTGTCGACATCTTCCCCCTTCCTAGCTTCTACTTCGTCCTCGGAGTAGGCTATTTTGGTGCTTGGAAAATCTTCAACTTGTCGTGGTTGACCCATTTCGTAATGGGAGTGCCATCCAATTCCTCCAGTCGGTACGTACCATTTTTATGCACAGCTGCTATTTTGTAGGGCCCCATCCATTTTGGAAGAAATTTTCTCTGTCTTCTTTTTTTATATCTGGAATCATATACTAGAACCAAGTCATTCACATGAAATGGAGACCACCGGATCTTTTGATCAAATTATTCCTTCTGCTTCATTTTCTTCTTATGGCTTGTATCTTTTGCTATTTCCCTCATTTCCTCCAGCAAATGAAGATGTACCAACCTTTCTTTTACTGAATCACTTTCATCCATCCTTTCATTTTTCATAACTCTCACAGTGGGAATATCAAACTTAATAGGAAGAATTGGATCAATGCCATAGGCCAACTGAAATGGGGAGTATCATGTTGCTGACTTTGATGTTGCCCTATATGCCCACAATGCTGCATGAATCCTTTTATCCCATTTATGTACCTGCAAGGCTGCATCTTTTGCTAGAATTTGACACAGCACAAAATTTGTTCGTTCCACTTGTCCATTTGTGCTTGGCTTGTATGTTGTTTCCTTCCTGTGCTTAATAGAAAACTTATTGACTAGGGCTTCTACCACCTCATTAATGAAGTGGCTTCCTTGATCTGTTACAATTTCTAATGGACAACCAAATCTGGTGACAATGCGTTCATATATGAACCTTGCCACTTCATCCATGGAAGCTGTTTTCAATGGCCTAGCTTCAACCCACTTGGTTAAATAATCTGTGGCAACTACAATATACTTATTTTGACGTGATGTAGTTGGAAGTGGACCTACAATGTCTATTCCCTATTTTTCAAAGGGACCAAGGGGAAGAATATGACATAATGGAGCTGATGAAGTTTTACGGTTACCATGTGTTTGACAAATATCACATGTCTTACAATAATTATAACAATCTTTAAAAAGAGTGGGCCAGTGATAACTTGCATCCAAGATCCTTCTTGCTGTAAGTTGTCCAGAGAAGTGCCCTCCACATGTACCATTGTGGAATTCTTCTAGCAACTCCTTTCCTTTATCACGTCCAACTGCCCTCTTGTACTGTCCATCAGGTCCTATTCGAAATAATGCTCCATGCAGAATAGAATATGGATGACTGGCTTGAGTAATCTTTCTCTTAGTCTTTGCATTGGCACCATCAGGAAACTTGAATTCATTCAGATAATTCCAAATATCTATGTATTCACTAGGGATTGTGTCAAGGGAGAACAATGTTGCATCGGGAAAATCATCATCATCACAAGATGATCCTAAACCATCATAGGCTCGAGAGAGTGCATCTGCATTGACATGCTTCTTTCCTGGCCTATCTATAATATCAAATTCAAATTCTTGTAGCAAAATTATCCATCTTGCTATCCTCCCTGATGGGTTAGGCTTATTGACAATATATTTCAGAGCCTAATGATCTGTTACAACTATAAATTTCTGCCCTAGCAAGTAATTTCTAAACTTCTTTACAGCAAAAATGATAGCCAGAGCCTCTTTTTCAGTTACAGTATAGTTTACCTCAGCACTGCTCATTTGTCTGCTCCCAAAGTAAATTGGATGTTCATTCCCATTTTCATCCTTTTGGCTCAAAGTACTTCCTAGTGCTGCATCTGAGGCATCAGTGTACACAATGAATGGCTTGCTCCAATCTGGATTCTTCAAAACAGGTAAAGACACCAGGGCTTCCTTCAATTGTCCAAAAGCTTCATGCACCTTATTTCCTAGTTCATAAGTAACATCCTTCTTCAAGAACTAGGTTAGTGGCTGTGCAATCTTTGAGAAATTCTTGATGAACCTTCTATAGTAACCCACATGGCCTAAAAATGATCTCAACTTACTTCTATTAAGAGGAAATGGTAAATCTTTGATTTTTGAAAATTATCAGGATCAGTACCAATACCATCTCTGGATACAACATGCCCTAACAAAACGCCTTTAGAACATCCAAAGACACACTTTGTAGGGTTTAGTGAGGCTTGTGCTTCATCTAACCTTTGAAATGTTGTCTCCATTTGGTGCAGGTGGTCCAACTTGCTCCCATAGATGCAAAAATCATCCAGAAATACTCTGATGAAGGTCCCAATGTAGGGTTCGAACACCCTATTCATCAAACATTGGAATGTTGCTGGAGCATTACACAACCCAAAAGGCATAACTCTATAAGCAAACATTCCCCAAGGAGTGGTGAACGTGGTCTTCAACTGATCTTTCTCTACTATACGAACTTGGTTGTAGCCGCTATATCCATCAGCAAAACTATAGCACTCCTGGCCATCTACTTCGTCCAAGATTTGATCTAAAAATGGAAGAGGGTAATGATCCTTCTTTGTTGCCTTATTGAGCTTCCTGTAATCAACACAAATGCGTAGCTTCCCATTCTTTTTTATTGAGATCACAATGGGAGAAACCCATTCTAAATTCTCCACAGCAAATATGAATCCTGCATCAAGCAACTTATCTATTTCTTCTTTTACAGTCTTGGAAAAATTAGGATTCATTCTATATGGCATTTGCTTTATGGGCTTAGCACCATCTACCAGCTCAATAGAATGTTCTACCCAACTTACTTGACGGAGTTCCTTGTAATCAAAAGTGAATAGGTGTATGTACCTTCGGAAGAGCTGGAGGTAGGATTCCTTCTCACTCTCCATCACAACATCGCCAATCTTTATTTGTTGGAGACAATCATAAAATTCTTCTTCAGATAATTTTATGGGGTCATGAGTTAGTGTGACTGGAAGGATATCCATGACTGAAACATCCACCTCACTTTCTTCGTCTTCAGTGTCCACTTCACTTGTACTAGAGTAATCAGAGGATGTCCAATCATCAGTTTCATCACTTGAATCCACAAGTTCTGCTTTATGATGTCGAGGGATCACGTTTATCTTCACCCTCTCTCTACCACGTCCAAGTGTCATGAAACCTTCATTCCAGTAGTTTCTTGCATGAACTCTCCTTAGCCATGGTCTTCCCAGTAGTATTGGGTACACAATAGTACCATTTTTCATCACCTAAAAGTCTACCACACATACCACACCCATAACAGATATTGCCACATTTGAAACTACACCTTCTAGTTTAGTTTTTCCTTTATTTAATGACCTTAACATAAGTGTCGAAGGGCGATCAATTTTTAAACCCAACATATTCATTACAGACTCAGTCATTATATTAACTACAGCACCTCCATCAACTAAGACATCATGAATTGAAATACCATTACATAATACCTCAGCTTGTGGAGCATAGGGATCTGCCTCTGCCTCCAAAATAGGGACCTCAACCTCCTTCCTTCATCGAGCATTGAGTCCACCTCGCAACTCCCGCCTCTTCTCAGAAGACATAGCCAAGAGTTGACCATATGTAATATTTGCAGGCCTTTTGGACAGATCTTCCAAGATGGAGTATGGTCCTTGCCCCTGTGAAATTAGAAAATCTTGCACACCCAACTTTCTTCTCCTATGTTTCTTACTAGTTTCTTCTTTCATCTTCTTAGGATCATTTCCATCTTGATTATCTTTTTCTTTCTTTCTTTTTGTTACAAACACATCTACTTCATTATTTCTGCTCTTATCTACTACATCAAAAGAATTCACAGGTGTTTTTCCTTTATCATTATCTCTTGTACCAGATGTAGAAGCTCTATCTAGACAATTATACTTATAATGACCCTTTTTATAACAACCATAACAAACAACTTCTGAAATATTTCTTTTTGGACCTCTATCTCCTCCCTGAGAACTAAATTCCTTTCCTTGAAGAAGATTAATAGTTAACTGGCCCATCTTCCTAAGCAGATCTTCATACTCAGTAGATGTACTAGGAGAAATATTTGTGCTCACCGGGAGTGGTTGTGGATTCTGGACCAAAGCTGCTGGTGTAGGCTCTACTTTAACAACAATTTCTTTGGGCTCCTCTTCCATGCTTTCTTCTTGCCTTCTTGCAATCTCCTTTGCTTGTTCAATGGTAGCTGGGTGGTCATACTTCACTCGTTGTCTGATCTCTGGCTTCATCCCAAGAATGAAGTGCTTACAGAGGAGATTATCCACGCCATTCATCAACCCATCCGCTAGTCCTTCCTTTCGGATCTGGGCATCGAGCTTCCTCCTTAGCTCTAGAACACGAGCATGATAATCCCTTATCTTCTCTTTCTCTCCTTGGGATAGCTTTGTGATCTCGATCATGAGATCTGCATATTTCTGTTGTTCACCAAATTCTTCAAGAAAACTTTCGGTTAATAAATCCCATGAATTTTTCACATTATCACCTAGTGTTTCAAACCACCTAAGTGCTGAACCATCCAAAAAGGTAGGAAAAAATTCAGTCCATTGTTCCCTTCTTATAAGGCCATTATAAATACAAGATCGTTTAAACTCTTGAATGAAAGAAGAAGCATCTTCCTTAGATTGAGCTAAAAAACAGGAATCTTTCCCATTTTCAAAAGTAACCACCGTGAAATACCAACCCACAAGTAAAATTAACAAGACTTATGTGCACAAATAATTGGAATCACTATACTAGAAAGTGACTTTACACCTTTCTACAGTAAAATAGAAATGACCACGCTAAACTATGGTAAAACTTGACTTACTACGGTAAAAATTGACTTTACTGTGGTAAACACTATTCATGGTAAAAAGTGAAGTTACTGTGGTAAATACTATTCACGGTAAAAAGTGACTTTACTGCGGTAATTACTATTCCCAGCAAAAAGGACTTTACCAGGGTAACTACTATTCATGGAAAAAATGACTTTAACATGGTAACTACTATTCACGGTAAAAATGACTTTACCATGGTAACTACTATGCACAGTAAAAACAAGGTTACCCTCCAATTAATTTTTGCCTAAGTGGGAATATCTCTCCAGAAAATCCACCATCGAAGAATGGTCCCGGCAACGGAACCAAAATGTCATCACCAATCCGGCACTATGATAATTCTTCACTGGGAACTCCTCGTGCTATGATTATTTACTAATGCACAGCCTTTAGTTTGGTGGATGTAATCTGGAAACAAAACAACAACATAACACAAGAATACCATCGAATATGATAAGACGGAATGATGAAAAATCTAAAATATCAAAGTAAATAATAATATTAACATGAAATTGTTACAATCTCACCCATGAGGTACTTCAACAAGACTATGGGAGAAACTTTACAATTACGCCTCTTGATGGCTTCTTCAACACACCTTTAACTGATGGCTTCCTTTGCACACTTCCTACAATATTTCTCACTACTTCTTTCTATGCTAAATGAGGGGGGTAGCCTCTCTATTTATAGAACTTCCAGGCTTATCCATCCTATCTCTAAAAAGGATAAGAAATCCACTCTGATGAATCATATTCCATACCTTAACTCTTATCTGTACATGTAGGCTTATCTGTTAAGATAAGATAAACCTTATCATTTTACATGGGTTCCACATTTTTAGACTTTTTACAAATAAAATACACAAAATATTTATGACCTCACTCCTTGTCCTTATTACCAATATAATATTTCTAATTCCTAATCATGTAGACCCTACTTCTCTACTTACCCAAACTTTGACATTTTAACATTACCGGACCACTTACGACAAATATTTACTTTTTACCACAACATTCCTATTGTACTTTGACTGTTACCGTACTCCACATTATTGACGGCACCGTACTAATGGCGCCGTTATCTTCTATCAGACGCTACTACTAATTATACTTAACAACATCATACATTAATGAAATAGAAATTACGGAGGAAAATTTTAGTGTCGATAGGACGTTAAGAGTGCCTTCCTTCATGGGGACCTAGAGGAGGAGATCTATATGGAACAACCTTCAGGTTATGTCCATGATCCATCCCTCATTTGAAAATTAAATAAGTCTCTCTACGGCCTTATACAAGCCCCTCAGGCTTGGTATGCCAAGATGGACTCCTTTTTACTTGCATCATTGACAAGGTCATAACTTGAGCTCCGGGTGTCTGTTTGAGTCCATTTTTTTTTTAAACCACATGTTTCGATGAGACGAACGCAGCGGTCAACCACCCTACTAGTTGGGGCAAGTTTTTGGCACATTTTCGGGCCCTAAATCTGCCATCTTGAGGCCGAAAATTAGGATTTAAGTTATAGTTCAGTTTTTTCCTATTTTTGGGCATTAGTTAATTTTAGTCTATTAGTTGCATTATGAGTTAGAAAGTTGGAAATTCCTCTAATTTAGGGATGTAGAAGATGCGTGGAATTTCTGTGCCCGTACGAATAAGCATGCGAACTTACTAAGAATAGCAGGTTCTAGTAAACTGCTAAAAATAGTAATTTCCGCCACCTAGAGTAGATTTAGTCAGAGTTAGTTAGAGTTTACTTAGAAACTCGAGTTGGGAGTTGTTTTCCTATTTAGGAAACATTGTAATTCATTATTCAATAATGAAGAAGGAGATCTATTTTCTTTGGAGTTCATATTATTTGCAGTAAATCAAGTTTGGTTAGAATTTGGCTACATTATCTGGTATCAGAGCAGGTTCGAGTCTTTTATAAAAAAAAATGGCAGGAGGAAGAGGAAGAGGAGGCGGTATTGCCCAGATGAATAGAAATATGCAAGATCTGCAGAGGCAAGTTGTTGCACTTGCTGCAATGATAACCCAGAGAGGAAATCAAGGTGGAGATGACATAGATGAAGAAGAAGTTTGTGAAGAGGAGGAAATGCAAGCACCACCATTAGCTTTTGAAGAAAGGATGCTTCGAGCATTAGAAGGAAAGAATGATGGGATAAGAGTTGATGTTTCAGAGTATGGTGGTAGTCTAAAACCAGAGGAGCTGATAAACTGGTTGACTAGCATGGGGAAATTTTTTGAGTGGAAGACTATGTCAGAAGAAAAGAAGGTAAAATTTGCATGCACGAAATTGAAAGGTCATGCTATGTTATGGTGGGATCACCTACAGAAAGAGAGGTCAAGAAAGGGGAAAGAAAGAATTAGGACGTGGAGTAAGATGGAGAAGAAGCTGAAAGATAAATTTCTCCCTGTGGATTATGCACAAACCCTTTACAGGAGGTTTCAGAATCTCAGACAGAACTTACAAACCATGCAAGAATACACAGATGAGTTCTACAAGTTGTCCATTCATGTAGAGCATGAAGAAACTGAGGAACAAATGGCTGCAAGGTATGTAAATGGATTAAAATTTTCTATTCATGATGAGATAAGTATGCATAGGATTAAGAGCATGGAGGATGCCTATCAATTAGCCTTAAAGGCCGAGGAAAAACAAAATCATCAAAGTTTTAGGAGATCACCTGGAATGAATAGGGGGGCCTCATCTTCCTTTCGGGGATGAGCTGGTTTCAACCAAGGTAGGGGAGAATCATCTCGTGGATTGGAAAAGCAAGAAGATACGAGACAAGATTTCCAGAATCAACAAAGAGGCAGAGGATTTTCTAGGGGCAGAGGATATGCTGGCGATAGAGGATGGGAGGCTCCACGAAGACCATTTGTTTGTTACAGATGTGGTGAAGAGGGGCATCGGGATTTTGAATGCCCACATTCTTATACACATGACAAGAGGCAAGGAGATGCACCAAGAGTAAATCTTGTTGAAGCTGAACAAGTAGAAGATGAACAGGACCTAGAAATTCCACCAGATGTTGGAGAAAATCTGATGATCAAGAGGACGATGATTGCTCCAAGAAAGGATATCAAGGGGGATGCATGGCTGCGTACAAATATTTTCAGAACAAGATGCACTTCAGGAGGAAAGGTATGTAATGTTATTATTGATGGTGGTAGTTGTGAGAACATGGTTTCAAATGAGATGGTCGAGAAATTGGGTCTGCATTGTGAGAAGAATCCTAACCCTTACCGTATTGCATGGTTTAAAAAGGGTAATGAAGTTACTGTTGATAAGAGATGTTTAATAAGTTTTTCTATTGGGAAAAGTTACAAGGATGAGATTTGGTGTGATGTTATTCCTATGGATGCATGTCATATGCTACTAGGAAGACCGTGGCAATTTGATAGGAAAGTTATTCATGACGGGGGAAAGAATACTTATACTTTCTGGAAGGATGGCACAAAAATAGTTTTACTACCTCTTAAGGAAGAGGGGAAGGCTGAAAATATGCTTTCTGCAAAGGAATTTGTGAAGGAGGCAAAGGCAACCGGTTTTTGTTATGCACTAGTCACAAATAAGGATGAACCTGCAAGTGCACAAATACCAGTAGAAACAACAGAATTAATAGAAGAATTTTCTGATGTTATTCCTGATGAGCTACCAGATGGATTACCACCCAAAAGAGATATTCAACACCATATTGATTTGATTCCAGGGTCTTCACTCCCAAATCAAGCGGCTTATAGGATGAGCCCGACATTGCATGCAGAGTTGAATAGGCAAGTGGCAGAGCTCGTGAGAAAGGGGGTCGTAAGGGAGAGCATGAGTCCATGTGCAACCCCAACTTTATTAACACCAAAGAAGGATGGAACATGGAGAATGTGCACTGATAGCAGAGCAATCAATAAAATTACAATCAAGTATATGTTCCCAATACCTCGCCTTGATGATATGATGGATGTGCTTGCTGGATCTAGGTATTTCACCAAGATTGATCTTCGAAGTGGTTACTATCAGATTCAGATAAGAGAAGGAGATGAGTGGAAAACAACATTCAAGACAGGAAATGGATTATATGAGTGGTTGGTGATGCCATTCGGGTTATCCAATGCACCTAGTACTTTTATGAGACTGATGAACACCGTGCTGCGGGAGTATAATGGTAAGTTTGTTGTGGTTTATTTTGATGATATCTTGATCTTTAGTAAAACTAAGGAAGAACATTTGAGGCATCTAAGGGTGATATTTGAAGTGTTAAGGAAAGAGAAACTATATGCAAATATGAAGAAGTGCACATTTATGCAAGAGAGTTTGGTATTCTTGGGCTTTATTATTTCAGCAGATGGGGTACAGATGGACTCAGAAAAGATAAAGGCAATTATTGAATGGCCTACTCCACGGAGTATAACAGAGGTAAGAAGCTTTCATGGTCTAGCAACATTTTACAGAAAGTTTATTAAAAATTTCAGCAGTATTGTAGCACCTATAACAGATTGCACAAAAGGAAGGGAGTTTTTGTGGACAAAGGCAGCTGAGGATAGTTTTCAGTTCTTGAAGAAGAAGGTGACAGAGGCACCCATTTTGGCACTACCAGATTTTGATAAAGTGTTTGAGGTTGATTGTGACGCCTCACATGTGGGTATTGGTGTTGTTCTAAGTCAAGGTGGAAAGCCAGTAGCTTTCTTTAGTGAGAAACTGAATGAGGTAAGAAAGAACTACTCTACTTATGATGTGGAATTTTATGCAATTGTACAAGCATTAAGGCATTGGAGGCATTACTTAGTGCCTAAGGAGTTTGTGTTATTTACAGACCACATAGCCCTGAAGTATGTGAATACACAAAAGAAGTTGAATAGTAGGCATGCAAAGTGGGTATCATTTTTGCAGGGTTATACTTTTTCTCTAAAACATAAATCAGGAAAATAGAATCAAGTTACAGATGCATCGAATAGGCATGTGACTTTGTTTACCACTATGGAAAATGAGGTGGTGGGTTTTGAAGCAATAAAGGGTTTGTATTATTCTGATATTGATTTCAAGGATACTGTTGAAAGGTTAATTCATCCATTGTCAGACAATGCAGGAGATGTCCTGGATGAGTACATTTTACAGGATGGCTACCTATTCAAGGGACGCCAACTATGTATTCCAGTTGGGTCTATGAGAGAGAATATAGTGAAAGAGTTGCATAGTGGAGGATTGGCTGGGCATTTTGGTAAAGATAAGATGATAGCCTTGGTAGCAGAGAAATACTATTGGCCAAAGCTGAAAAGAGATGTGGTAAGATATGTGGAGAGGTGTCAAATTTGTCAAGTCTCGAAAGGCCATGCACAGAATACAGGGTTGTATATGTCGTTGCCTGTTCCTAAAGGGTCGTGGACAGATCTGAGTATGGATTTTGTTTTGGGATTACCAAAAACACAACGAGGTAATGACTCAATTTTTGTGGTTGTTGATAGATTTTCTAAGATGGTTCATTTTATTGCCTGCAAGAAAACAAGTGATGCGACAGGCGTAGCAGATTTGTTTTTCAGAGAAGTTGTTCATTTGCATGGTGTTCCAAAAACCATTACTTCAGATAGGGACACAAGGTTCTTAAGTCACTTCTGGCGGACTTTATGGAAGAAATTGGGAACTCAATTACAGTTCAGCAGTGCCTATCATCCTCAGACTGATGGGAAAACAGAGGTGGTAAATCAGAGTTTGGGAAACCTGTTAAGGTGCATCGTTGGGGAAAAACCAAAACAATGGGACTTAGCATTACCACAAGCTGAGTTTGCATATAACAGTTCCATAAATAGATCCACAGGAAAGTCTCCATTTTCAATTGTGTATGGGAGTAATCCAAATGGGGTGTTAGATTTGGTACAACTACCAGTTGATGGCAGAGTCAGTGATGATGCAGAAGCATTTGCCGAACATATACAACAATTGCAGGAAGAAGTGCGGAAGAAGCTGCAGAATAGTAATGATAAGTATAAGGAAATAACAGATGTGCACAGACGGAGAAAGGTATTTACAGTTGGTGAGTTGGTTATGGTATATCTGTGGAAGGAAAGGTTTCCAAAAGGAACCTATAACAAGCTGAAGTACAAGAAGATTGGTCCCTGCAAAATCGTGAAAAAAATAAATGATAATGCTTATGAGGTAGAATTGCCAGGGAATTTTGATATTTCTCCAGTGTTTAATGTTTCAGATTTGTATTCTTTTCATGGGGATGGTGCAGAAGGGGATGTTATTGATGAAGTAGTAGATTGGAGGCAGCAGGTTCCAGTGAAGAAGAAAGAAGAAGTGGATCAGATTCTAGATAAGAAAACAGTGGACACGCGACATGGAAAATACAACAAATATTCGGTACATTGGAAAGGACTGGAACAAGAGGACAATACTTAGGTCACAGAGTGGAAGATTAAGAAGCTGGATGCAGATAAATGGAAGGAGTTTGAAGAAGACAACTTGCAGGAGCTGCGTTTTTTTCAAGCAGGGGAGAATGATGCGCCAAAATTAGCAGGAACTTGACAAGGTCATAACTTGAGCTCCGGGTGTCCGTTTGAGTCCATTTTTTTTAAACCACATGTTTCGATGAGACGAACACAGTGAAAACCAGCCCTACCAGTTGGGGCAAGTTTTTGGCACATTTTCGGGCCCTAAATCCGCCATCTTGAGGCCAAAAATTAGGATTTAAGTTATAGTTCAGTTTTTTCCTATTTTTGGGCATTAGTTAATTTTAGTCTATTAGTTGCATTATGAGTTAGAAAGTTGGAAATTCCTCTAATTTAGGGATGTAGAAGATGCATGGAAATTTCTGTGCCCGTACGAATAAGCATGCAAACTTACTAAGAATAGCAGGTTCTAGTAAACTGCTAAAAATAGTAATTTCCGCCACCTAGAGTAGATTTAGTCAGAGTTAGTTAGAGTTTACTTGGAAACTCGAGTTGGGAGTTGTTTTCCTATTTAGGAAACATTGTAATTCATTATTCAATAACAAAGAAGGAGATCTATTTTCTTTGGAGTTCATATTATTTGCAATGACTAGGTAAAGTTTGAGATAAGTGTTTTAGGTGGGAAATTGATAGATGAAGAACAACATTCAATTTCCAACTACCTTTGGATAAAGCATTTACCAAAATCTATGAGTTGCCTTCATTTCCTAATAGATCAATGTTTTGACCTATAATAGGTTTGAGGCCTATAATTAAAGCCTAAAATTCTACTTCATTATTGATGTCCCTCAAAAAATATGCATAAAATAAATATTTTGAAAGGGTCTTCAAAAAATTTAAGCCAATGCATTAAATAGGTGTTATGCCAGACTATGACATTGGTCATCATATTCCTAGCTTGTTCCAAAATGAGAGATTTGAAAATTGTTCAACAAAAATGACTCGAAAAAGATGTGGTCAAATGAAATCCCATGACTCCAAGATATGGGGAAAAATGCTTTTGCAAGAAAATTAACACGGAGCCATGCAGATATAGTGGATGGGATTTGTAAATACTTGAATGCATGGCATGAATGGCTATAATATCATTACACATAGAATTGATCATTATGTCTACATGGTTGACATTCTTGGCTATGTTGGGTATCTCAAAGAGACTCTAAACTTTATCAAAAATAGCCAATTAAATTTGTGGTGGTTGTGTGGATGCATTTGTTTGGTTCCTCTAGAGCACAATAAGAAGAAGGGGCAATACCCTTCCAATATGTATTGACTGCCCCACTGCAATCAAGTTTATCTCCAATATTGATGCAAGAAAAGTATTGTTAGAGATGTAGTTCAATTCCATTATTTGAAGAAAGGACACTATTCTTGTAGAGGTTCATTGTATTATGTTTTGATCATATTAAATTTTTCATTTGGGATTGCATTACAAATAAAAAGTTATATAGATGCACATTTATTTATACTCTTTCATATTGTCTCAATTATGAATAGATATTTATAATGTGGCTTCCTATTTCTTATGAGTGTTAATATGTTTATGATCTTAAATTTTTCTTGAAGTTAATTTGATTTAAATTTGTATGTTTTGCATTTAACCAAATTGTTAAAAAAAATTGTTATTTTTTTTATTATATTATAATTGAATCTATGTTGGTACTTCAACAAAACTTGCATGTTGAGATTTAGAGGTTAGAGAAGAGAATATAATCACAATTATATATTACACTGAATGGAATGGATGAGAACAACTTACAGGAGGCCATTCAACAAACGTGAATTTAATAGATGTGATACATGAGGTACTTTGCAAATTATATTGTCAAACTGTGATACAAAAATCTCAACATTTCACACTTCAAGTAGACAAATTACAGTTCAGAATCATCACAATGTGAGGTTGCGAAATGGAGGGAAGACAATCTTCAAAATATAGTCAACAGCTTCAAAGTATTTCTTGCTCCACCTCCTTGCTGTTACAAGTAATGCAATCACCCCTCCCAACCCCACTCCATAAAGCAATCCCACTGTGATTTCAAACCATGGAATTTCTCTGTTTTTCTCTTCTTTATTAGTAAATAATAAATGAGGAGCAAATTCTAGGCCAAGAAAAATTCTTCGGAAGTGGACAATTCCATAAATTGGGATTACCTGAGTATGTTAACTCTCCAAATGTGGTCATGTGCTCTCCTTGTGGTATGCTGCCTGATAAATTATTGTTGGACAAGTTTAAGACACCCAAAGAGCTTAGAGAATTGAGCTCCTTAGGTATTTTTCCAGAAAATTTGTTTGTAGAGAGGTCCAACGATTCCAGCTGAAGCATTGCACCAAGACTATGTGGAAGACTTCCACTCAGATGGTTTGTGGAGAGATTGAGAAACACTAACCCCTTCAACTTTCCAAATTCTGAAGGAACACTTCCATTCAATTCATTGTGTGACAAATCTATAGATGTGAGGGTGGAGAGAATATATGTGTAGTGCTCCTCTCTTGCCTTGGCCATCAAATCTACTCCAGCGGAATAAGAGGCTGGAAATTGATATTTATGGTCAACACAGAGGCTTGCTGGTTTGTTGTGGCCATTGCTTGTGAGGATAAAATGCTGGGTGGAATAGAGCCTGATAAGTGATTAAATGAGAGATCCAAGATCTGGAGGTACTTCAATTTTTGAATTTCTGAAGGAATGTTGCCGCTAAAAACATTCCCCTTCATCACCAACACTCTTAGCTCTGACAGGTTTCCAATTGACTTTGGAATTCGGCCCTGAAATGAGTTTTGCCCAATATCAAGTATTTGCAATCCTGTAGAATTTGCTAAAGGGGGGAAAGTCCCACTGAGGTTATTATTATGAATGACTAGTGAGTAAAGACTGAGCTTCCCAAGTTCAAAGGGCAAAGATCCTTCAAAATAATTGTTTCCCAAATTCAGTATTTTAAGGGAAGAAAAATTACCTAAACTCGGAGGGACGGTTCCTGTTAAACTGTTATTGGCTAGATTTAGCATTTGAAGATGAGAAAAAATCCCCAAACTTGGAGGAATATTTCCGGTCAACAAATTGTCATTGAGCAGAAGTACTTCTATTCTAAGCCACATTGATGCCGATGGTATCTTTCCCTTCAGTGCATTCTTAGACAAGTCCACTAGACTCAATCTTGCCTTCCCAAAAGACAAACTTTCTAGATAATTTGCTGAAAGATTTACAGAATATAAGGAGGTCGAAATATCCCATATCCAAGATGGAATCTGTCCGACAAGACTGTTGTTAGCCAATGTTAAGCTTCCTAGCATGAGGAATTGCGTTGAAATCCATGGTGGAATTTGGCCATTAATATTACATGATGTCAAATCTAAAGCAGATAATTGGAATGGAGGAATCCAGGCTGGGCTAATATTCAATACACAGTCTGATAATGACAACTCATCTAATCGGGTAAGGTTGTGAAAAAAAACTTCTGAAATTGTCAAATGATGGTTAAAAGAGAGACTTAGACCAAACCAAAGAAGGGGGCAATATTGAGGATGAAAAGCTTTCATTGAATGCATTGTCGTTGGCATAGAGCTTTTAGGGAGGATAGCATACCAAATGTTGAAGGAAGAGCACCACTTAGACGGTTGTACGAAATATGCAATTCCTCGAGTGAGGACAGATTGCCGAAGGAATATGGGATTTGACCATCTAATTGATTATTATCCAGATACAAGGCGCGGAGCAATGGGAAAGATTTCCCAAGGAATATGGGATCTTGACCATCTAATTTATTCCCGGGAAGATATAAGAATTGGGAAAAATTGAGAGACCCCCCCAAAGAAGGGGATGCTTCCAGTTAGTTGATTGTCATCAAGGAAAAGGTCAGTGAGAGAAGTAAGGTTTCCCAGACAGGATGGCAGACTTCCACTCAGTTGGTTTCCCCTAAGAAGGTCAGCATATTCAGTCTGGTAAGCAGACATATAGCAGGGGGTATTATCCCACTCAACCCTATTACATCTAAGGACAGACTTTGAAGAGAAGAGAGGTTTCCCAAGCAGGAAGGAATTATCCAGTATAAAGACAATAATTGAAGATGAGAGAGGTTTCCCAAGCAGGAAGGAAGAGTACTCATTGAAGGAAATACTAACATTAACTACATGTTTGTGCTCATTGCATCCAATTCCAGCCCACTTGCAACAGTCGGATCCATTCCTCCAAGAACTGAGAAGGCCTGAGGAGTCATTTGTGGTGGCTTTGAAGGAAAGCAGAGTTTCAGATTCGTGTTGAGGACATGCGAGACAGAGGCTTGGATTGGCAAAGATAATAACAGAAACTGCAATACTAAACAGGGCAGGAGCACTAATCAGACCCATATTATTCGGACACTAATAATAAAGAGGGCTGATGATTATGTCGATTGTGGCATGTGGGGTGTATTTATAGGTAAACACAGAGTGAACTGATCAGTTCGAGAGGGAACATTGCTGGAAATGAGATGGAAATTTCGTGGGTATTTTACCCAAATCTTTATCTCGACACAATGACTTTGTATTTCGGTCAATTTCATTATACCCTAATTTTTAGGGAGTCCATACATGTTAGGGCATGCGTCAATTTCCACAAGTTATTACTGTACCTTCACTTGTTTTTCCAATTTTAGGGCTTGGATTGGCAAAGATAATAACAGAAACTGCAATACTAAACAGGACACGAGTAGTCATCATAACAATATAAACACACACGGCTCGATTAGCTGATGATTATTTTGATTGTGGGGTATATATTCCTCGAAATGGAAATTGTAAAAATTCGGAGACACATATTCACATTAATCCGTATGTTTTGAGATACATTTTTGGACATGTATGGAAATTTCGTCGGTGATTACCACAAATGTCTATTTATTTATTTTGTCCTGTTCAATATATATATATATGCTGAGATATTTTTTGGACATGTATGGAAATTTCGTCGGTGTTTAGCACAAATGTCTATTTATTTATTTGATATTTTCTTGGACATGTATGGAAATTTCGTCGGTGTTTAGCACAAATGTCTATTTATTTATTTTGTCTTGTTGTGTGTGTGCGCGCGCATGCGCGCGCTCTTTGCTTTACGGATGTGTTAAATTGAACAAACAAACAAAAAAAAAAATTTATTGGAACAAGGTTTAAAATTTACTCTCATTTAGAAATTTTTAATGTTATAAGGCATAAAATAGTTTGTAGGTTATAAATATGACCAATATTTCATGTATGTTTAATTCAATCTAATAATAATTTCATATATTAAGAAGTTGTTCCACATAATGGTGTGGAGGGTCACAATTGCCACAAATAAATGGTTTTTCACTTATCTCTAGTTGTTCTTACTCTAGATTTCAATGGTGTTTTTAATTCATATTTTTCAAAACACTCTTAATTGTTAAAATTTATTACCTTGCTTCCTACTAAATATATTTATTTGTCACTTTTTAATGATTTATCTTTGTCGAACGGAGGGGTGGGTCAATATCCATGGGTTGGCCCGAGAGGAAAATCATGGAAACCAAACCAACTGTATAGATATATGTCTTCTAGATCCGGCATATACACTACAAATTAGGGGGGCCATATAGTTAGATAGGGGTCCCGAATCAGTATAATATGTTGACATATTGAGCCTTTTGAAAGTGCATGCATCAAGGGGTTTACTGAGAAAGGGTTTCCATCATTTGTAACACCTCATGAGAGATCATTGTAACACTTTTTCTTGACTTCTATTACTACTATACCACCACTTTATAACTCAAAACTACCTTTTTTTACAAAACTTTCATATCACTTTTCAATAACCCTTCATATCACCTTCCCATATGCTCAGTCTATCTTAATTCATCCTTAATTCTCTCCACTCCCCCCTTTTTTTATTGGACCGATTACAACAAATCTCATTGACTAGGGTTGATGATGTCTGGTAGAAGACCCTATCCAACTGACATGATCAGTTATGGTTGATGGCACCAAATAAAATTCAAAGCTACAACTTTAGATTATATCCCTATATTTATAGACAATATTATTGTCAATTCTCAAATATAGAGCACCAAATAACACAATATTTCAGAATAATGATCTCAATATGCAATTAGAATAGCTTCGCCACTTCGAGGGGGCAACCTCCAAACCATATAACAAGACTCAAATGCTCAAATGATAATGAAATACTACCTATAATCCCCTATATATACTATTCATATGCTATGGCCATCACCAAGGCCGACCTATTAAGCATGAGAAAGTATAAATGATATAATAAAATGATATGGTAAGCCACAAGTCGGCTACTCATATCCTAATACAAGCAATAGGTTAAGGGCGTAGCATGCCCTTCCCCTTCAAACCAATGTTGTCCTCAACGTTGAATAATCCTGGATGTTGCTGCAGAAAACCTTCATCCTCCCAGGTGGCGTCTTCTATGCTCAGATTCTTCCACTTGATCAGATATTCCTTAATGTCTCTAGTTCTCAGCCTCTTAGTACGTGTTTGCAGAATCTTCTCTGGCTCCAAAATGATTCTTCCTTCCTCATCAAGTTCTGGTAACTCTGTCTGGGCTTCAAATTTCTGTCCAATAACCTTCTTCAGGCATGAAACATGGAATACTGGGTGTATGTGTGAAGATGGAGGCAACTCTAGTTTATAAGCAACACTACCAATTTTCTGTAGAACCTGATAAGGGCCATAATATTTAGGAGCAAGTTTGTTTTCCTTTTTCTGTTGCTTTAGGGACATCTGTTTGTAAGGCTGGAGACGTACAAAAACCCAGTCACCAATTTCAAAATGTCTTTCACTACGGTGTTGATCTGCTTGTTGTTTCATCCTGTTTTGTGCTAATGCTAAATTCTCCTTCAAACTAGCCAAAACCTGTTGTTGATGTTGAATGTGTTCCTCAACATCTCTGACCTTAGTTTGCACCCTCAAGGAGGAAGTGATAGAAGGTGGATGGTAACCATATAATGCTAAAAATGGGGTCATTTGAGAAGAGGTATGAAAAGATGTGTTATACCACCATTCTGCCAGTGGTAGCCATTTAATCCACCTTTCTTGCTTATCTGATACAAAACAACGTAAATACCCCTCTAAGCATTTGTTGACCACTTCTGTTTGCCCATCAGTTTGAGGATGATAAGATGAACTGTGAGCTAGCTGAGTACCCAAACATGAAAATAATTCCGTCCAAAAATTACTTGTGAAAATAGGATCACGATCACTCACAATTATCTTTGGGGTTCCATGTAGCCTTTGAACTGTCTCCAAAAAAATAGCTGCGACTGTACTGGCTGCAAATGGATGTGATAGGGCACAAAAATGGGCATATTTTGTGAGCCTATCCACAATCACGAAAATAACATTCTTACCCTCTGAACAAGGCAATCCGGTGATGAAATCCATGGAGACCTCCTCCCATCTCTGGCTAGGAATTGGTAAGGGTTGCAACAGACCTGGTGTCTTAATTGTTTCCCCTTTGTTCTGTTGGCACACTAAACACTCTGATACAAACTTTTTGTACATCCCCCTTGAGTCCTTCCCAAAAGAATTCTCTTTTTATTCTATGATATGTCTTCAAAAACCCAGAGTGTCCTCCAACAGGTGAGGCATGTAGCTCTGCAAGAATCTTATGCTTCAACTTAGAATCTTTACTCAAGTATAACCTATCCTTGTACCATAGGGCATTACCTTTCCACTCAAATTTGTTAGATGTCATAGATCCTTGCTTGATATTCTGTATTAGAGATTGTGTATCCTTATCTTGATTCCATTCCAATCTTGCTTCCTCCACCCAATCGGCCGTCAACATGGACATTCCACATAGTAAGGCATCTGCGGATGTATCCCTTCTAGACAACGCATCAGCTACTACATTTTCTTTACCCTTTTTGTATATGATTTCAAAATCATAACCCAACATTTTTGTTACCCACTTTTGTTGTTCCTCAGATGATAACCTTTGCTCCAAAAAGTATTTGAGACTATCGTGATCAGTTTTTACCTTGAAGTGTCTACCCATGAGATATGGCCTCCATTGCTTGACTGCATGAAGAATAGCCATCATTTCTTTCTCATAGACAGGTTTGAGTAGATCTTTTCCTTTGAATTGATGACTCTCAAATGCAATTGGTCTTCCTTCCTGCATTAGAACTGCTCCCAATCCTGATCCTGAAGCGTCACATTCAACAATGAAGGTTTTTGAGAAGTTGGGAGTAGCCAAAACTGGGGTGCTGCACATGGCTTCCTTCAGCTGCTCAAAGGATTTAGTGGCTACGTCTGTCCAATGGAAGGCATCCTTCTTTAGCAATGCAGTGAGTGGGGTTGCTATTCTACCATATCCCCGCACAAATCTTCTGTAGTACCCTGTTAGTCCTAGGAACCCACGCAGATTTTTGAGATTTTTGGGCCTTGGCCATTCCACCATAGCTTTGATCTTCTGAGGATCAACTTTGACGCCTTCATGGGATACAATATGACCCAAATACTCTACCTCTTGTACACCAAAAGAACATTTGGATGGATTTGCATACAGAGTATGTTTCTCCAAAACTTCCAACACGTTATTTACATGTTGTAAGTGTTCTTCCCATGTCTTACTGTAAATCAATATGTCATCAAAGAAAACTAATACAAATTTCCTTAAAAAAAGCCTAAAAATAGTGTTCATCAAGCTTTGAAAGGTTGAGGGCGCATTTGTAAGACCAAAAGGCATTACCAAAAACTCATAATGGCCCTCATGAGTCCTAAAAGCCATTTTATGAACATCTTCCTCTTTTATCCTAATTTGATGGTACCCCGAACGAAGATCTAATTTTGTGAAATAAACAGCACCATGCAATTCATCAAGTAAATCATCAATTACTGGAATAGGAAACTTATCTTTGATGGTGTACTTGTTGAGTTCTCGGTAATCTGGACACATCCTCCATGTTTCATCCTTTTTACGTACCATGACCACTGGTGAAGAATATGCACTCTGGCTATGCCTGATGATACCTGCCTTCAACATTTCCTCCACCATTTTCTCGATCTCACTTTTCTGGGAATATGGGTATCTGTATGGTCTGATGTTAGGTGTTTGGCTCCCTGGAATCAACTGAATGGCATGATCATGATCCCTAACTGGTGGTAGTCCCTTTGGAATTGCATCAAAAATAGATGAGTGAGCATCCACAATCTTCTGAAGATCGGGTGGCATTGAAGACTCTGTATTTTGTACTTCTATGGAAAATAGCTTTGCTATAAAGCCATCCACTCCTTTTCTGAGAACCTTCTGCATCTGATGAGAGCTAATAATCTGTGGAGACTTAGCTACCATCCCATTCAATTGTATTGTCCTTCCATCTGAATGAAATCGCATGAACAATTCTTGGAAATTCATCTCAATAGTACCTAAGGTTGTGAGCCATTGGACCCCCAAAACAATATCTGCCCCTCCCATAGAAATAGCAAACATAGGTGAGTCTAACATGTAGTCTCCCATGGAAAGCTTGATACTATGGCACTTTCCTGTGCACTTGACTGTCCCACCATCCGCAATCATAACTTGCATTTCTGGAGCTGGGTAAATAAAACAATTGAGGCGGGCAGCTAACTTACTATTTATGAAGTTATGAGTACTCCCCGAGTCAATCAACACCGTCACCTTCTATTTTTTGAGATAGCCAATAACCTTGAGTGTTTGAGGAGTACTAATACCTGACAATGCATGGCAAGAAATTGTAGGTTGGTGATCCTCTACTTCATCTTCTACTGGTTCCTCAGCCTCTCCTATAATTTCAGCTTCCTCATCATCCTCATTACCTCCGTCAATATAGAACAACTTCTTCTCAGCACATTTATGTCCCGGTCCATATTTGCTATCACAGTTAAAACATAATCCTTTTGCTCTCTTTTCTTCCATTTGTTGAGGAGTCAGTCTAATTGGCCTAGCAAATGAAGGGGAAGAGATACTACGGTCTCTGGTGTTAATGAAAGGTGGCCTCCTACTACAAAGAATTTTTTCCTCTGCACGACGTGCCATGATAATAGAATCAGAAAGCTTGATTGGATTAAACATCCGTACCTCATGCTCGATGTGGTCCTTAAGACCCCCAAGAAACAAGTCATTCAGATTCTCTTCTGGAATATTCTCCACCCTTAAGGATAGGTTTTGGAATTGATGCACATAATCTTTGACTGATCCTGTTTGCCGTAACTTTGCTAATTGACTAAAGTAGTTCTCTGAAACACTGGAACTATAGTGCAATTGCAACTCCTCGGTAAAAACTGTCCAAGTGACACCTAGACCATTCTTCTGCCTCTGAGCACATAACCAACGATACCAAACAAATTGGTCGGGTTCAAGATATAGGGATGCCAATGTCACCTTTTGTCCTGATGGTGTTTGATGTAACTCAAAGAAGTTCTCCATTTGATTTATCCAATTCAGGGGATCCTTACCATCAAATTTGCGCATATCCACTTTCGGCATCATGTTCCGTGGTTGCGGATAAGTTTGATTCTGATGGGACTGGAAAAGTGATCCAATATGGTTAGTTTGTCCATGATTTTGAACTGAAGGTCCTCCTTGGTTGATATGGGCTGGATTTGGGCCATACTGGTTACCCTTTACATGTTGCATGATATCATCCAACCGATGATTGATTTGGGCTATGTCTCCTTTAGAGGCCATCTCAGATTGTACAATTCGTAACTCATACTCAAGTTGGCAAACCTTATGATCAACTGAGGTAAACCCTAGTGCTGAGGAATCTGTATTTACCCCTTCTGACTCCATCTCTTCAATCACTACCCCATCTTTATCTGGGGTTTTACCCGGAGTAACCGGATTCTTTTTTGCTCTTGTGGAAGGCCCCGCCATGATGTCAAATCTTAGGGTTTAGGGTTTCGATACAATTTCGGCCGAACAGGAAAAAACACAGAGAAGATACTAATACTATTTTTTTGAGAGCTTTCCGAAAATGTAAAGAACTTAAAATTTTTCCACAATTTGCACCCTAGGGAGCGATTTTATGAAAAACCCTAAATTTGTAATAACTTTTGCAAAATAAATCAAAAAAGTCTGAAATTTTCAGGGAACCTTACTTGAAATGCTTCACAACTCTGGTAAAAATATCTCCCACCAATTCGCTCTGGTTCGCAATATGTGGTGGAAACAAAAAATTAGGGTTTTTGCCCTAATTTCGGCCCAGATCGCAGCTCTGATACCACTTGTAATGAAATTACTTGTATAATTCAGATTAAGAGAAATAATAGAGAGCACCAAATAACACAATATTTCAGAATAATGATCTCAATATGCAATTAGAATAGCTTCGCCACTTCGAGGGGGCAACCTCCAAACCATATAACAAGACTCAAATGCTCAAATGATAATGAAATACTACCTATAATCCCCTATATATACTATTCATATGCTATGGCCATCACCAAGGCCGACCTATTAAGCATGAGAAAGTATAAATGATATAATAAAATGATATGGTAAGCCACAAGTCGGCTACTCATATCCTAATACAAGCAATAGGTTAAGGGCGTAGCATAAGGGAAAAAGAAATTATATCAATCAAAAATAAATTGATGGTCTTTAATTGACTTAGATTGGAACTACCCATTGTTGGCTCCCAAAATAACACCCTTGGGAGATGAGCAACTAACCTGAGTGGGCTGACTTTGAGAGAGTTATGAACAATGAAATTTTTTTTGTCATTGATAGTCGGGGATTTGTTCAACACTAAACTCAATGACTCAAATCAAGGAAGTTTTTATGAGGCACCTTCACACAGGGTATGGCTTTACCCTACTACTTTTGGGTCTGTATGGACCAAGGTGAGAGAACCTAGTTGGGGGATCTAAATAAAGGAAAGGATTTCAAGGCTCGGTTTCCTTTATAGCTGGTGTAAATCAATTTGAAGCAAGTGCAACCATGGATACAACACTTCTCTCAATATTTATTGTAAGCACTTGAAAATCAAACACAGAGCCAAAGGCATTAAACAACTTCAAATATTCAATTTTGCATAACAGTTTAGACCAAGGTTGTTTTCAGTGATATTAGATCACAGACTTGGCAGGATTTTTAGCAAAGCTTACTGGTAATGGAAAAATTTAAAGCTCAACTTTGCAGAATAAGCATATGTTTGGTTTGCAGGTATGATATTCTTAGTAGGTATGTAGATAACTGGGTTTTTTGTTATTTAATTGATATTTGGAGGGGAAAGGGAAGTTACTTTTATGACCTTCGTAAAATAGTGTTCCCATGGAAAGAATTTGTCCTTGACTACAATGCTTGAAAGGAACAATCAATTTGACACAATCTGAGAAATAACATTTACATTCATTGATACTCAATTAGCACAAATGTTGTCTACAGTTTTACCAATCCTAATTATAAATCATGGAGTTAGAGCTGAGATAAAGCACTTGTTATATTTGTCTTATACACCCAAAAGAACCTTAAGGGAGTTACAAGAATTCCTTAAAAGTGATGTTTCTTATAGGAATTTTACAATCCCTATTCTTTTACAACCCATTGCAAAATATACACTATTCTGCAATAATCTCACAGTAACCAGAGGAATACAACAACTAAGAAAGACCCTTCTGTACTTGAAAAAGTAAAGTCACTGCAAGATAGTAACAGACACAATATTGTCTCTTTCATTATTTTCAAGCATGAGAAACATGAAAGTATAGCTTGATCAAAACAGTCGTAATCTTATTCATGTAAGTTTTGGTTAGGGGACATAAAAAAAAAACCTTCAAAACCTGCTAATGGCCATACAACGCAACCACCTTAGCTCTTCCTTATAAAACTCAAGGGTACATAAAAATGTTTTGTAAGAAACTAGAAACTATAACCTAAAAATTTTAATATGATATTCAACAACTACCCCCCAATCCACCTCGTTTCACAAAATGATAGATTGTTACAATAAAGAGCAAATAAGATAAAGAAGAAAAATCTGATTTATTTCTTCAACCACGAACAAGATGCATTAAACTCTTGGAAAAAATCATGGGCACCGTGTCAAACTCATCCCCGAATGTCCTTTATATTTTATAAGAAGGAAATAAGATAAATCATATCATATTTTTGGGTGGTTGAGCATTTGGAACTGCACATTAATGTCTTGAGCCGTATTTTTCCCCTTTTCTCCCTTGAAATGCCATCAAAATATGATTTTGATGATTCCAAAATGAAGAGCTTAAGAAGACCTTTCCATCCATATAAATTTTGTGAGATTTGGAGCAAGGAGTCGATAGATACTGCTTTCATAAGTTTTACATGCCAGGATGAATAAGAGAATGACACCTAGCAGCCTTTGATTAGCTTGGTGACTGCCTCTGTCGATGTGTACATTTCTATTCCTTCCACCATGTGTCAGTCTTTGGTTGGGTCACGGGATCGGGATTTAATTTCCTGCTTTTCCTTCGTTTATGTTGGTTTTATGAAAGTTTTATGTATTAAAAAATACAAACCAATAAGACTTTTCCATGTTCCTTTGCAATTTTCCTTTTTAAAGCCCTTTTAACTAACATTTGAACAAGTATGAGCCAATGAGAAGGCTCCACGTACTTCGCATGTCTATCCTTTTGATAGCTCCCTTTGATATCCATGAAATAACAACCAATGAGGAAGCTCCACAGCCTTTATGTATTGTCAGACTCATGATAGCCTCATCTGACAATTGTGAAGTGTGAGCCGATGAGAAAGCTCCACGTACTTTGTAATGTCAGTATTTCTTTAATCTTCCTCTTCCCTCTATGAAACATTGACCAATAAGGAATCCCCATGCCTTTCACAATGTCAAACCTTTTGAATCTCTTGAATGACAACTATGAAGTGTGAGCCAATAGGAGAGCTCCATTTCCTTCGTGTTGTCAAAAATTTATCAGACTAGCCTTATCCTTCACATTTTTCATACCTGCGAAAGGAGAGCCAATAAAAAATCTCCACGTAGCCTCAAGATTGTCAGACTTATCAGGCCTTAAAGGCTTCGCATCGCAACCTTATACTTCTTTCGGACTTAGAAAATTTTGCTCTTTGAAGATTTCCACTTTAACCGTCCTCTTTCAACTTCAGTGACCTTTTCTTAACCGTGTCATGATACGGGCACCCTGTCAAAATTATGAACTTAGGTTTGATCTAGAAGATTGGAAATTCTAGATGAACCCATCACCTTAGGAATTTTCAGAATGCTTGACATGTAGCCTTCCTTCCGATTGTTGATCTATCGCCATGTAGCCCTAAATTGATGCTGACACTGAATTTGACAGGAAAACGAATGTCAATCTACCTATTATAAACAACCAACCAATGTTTTAAATTGTGCTTCCTGTCAGTTTTTGAATGCCAACAATCAGTACTTTCGGGAAATGGAATTTGATGGTCGTTTGTACGTCTCAGGCCTGTTTAAATGGTGAAGTCCATTTTGAATGAATTTTTCAACCATTCCTTGATCTTTATACTTTGTCATCGAAATGTTGCATGTTTTTGGACCTTCAGAGCTTCAATACTTTTGGAGTAGTTTAGATCATTTTATTGTTGATTTATAGGTCCTTATGAAATATGTAGACACAATCCCTTTCACATGTCTGTCTGAAGCTTTTTGTTTGATAAACCAAACCATGAAACTAGTCCCCTGACATTTTTACTGAATTCTTTCATTTATTTAGCTAAGGCATGAATTTTATCACAAATTGAGGCTCTTTCTTGACTCATACTAATCTTTAAAGCATGGGGCACAATAGGACACACACATAATCAGTTAAATACATGGGGAGTATATTGAAATAGACCATTTTAATCTAAGGAACTGGATTGAACTCTAATACCCATTATATTAAAAACATAAGAGAGTTACATTAGCCACAGGAGAACTCACAGTCCTACAATAACGCCATGTAGGAAACTAAAAATTCCCAAAGGGGAAACAAAAAGCATGAGAATTACATAATAAACATGAGCACTAGGCACAAGCCACCACTTTGGGAGGAAGGTAGGATCATCCCACGGAGGGATGTACACTCCACTAGACAACTCAGCTAAATCAAGGTCCACCTGCCAACCATCTTGATCGGGCATCTGTATCTGCAATGGAACAATTATCCCCCAACTAGGGGGTGGAAATCCAGTCAAAATTCTAAACACCATGTGTAGGAGAGGCCCACCATAATGAGCTAGTAGCTAGGAGGAAAGCTGGCATGGATTTCCCTTTGGAGGAAAGCTCCACATGGACTAGAAGAGGATGGAACTGAAGGGCAAACAAGGAGAGGCAGAATATTGGTTGCGAGAGCGTAACCTATGACGTGGTTCTGGTGGAGGCATCCATTGAGGTGGAGATGGAAAAGGTGGTGGAGTTAGAGGGTCTGGAGGGACCCAAATCATCATGCATGACACAATCCCCCAGTGTTCAAGAAGCTCCTGTAAATGAGAAAATTCCAAGGCAAATTTCTCCTCTTGATCTTGAATCTGTATGTGCACAGTAGACAAGATAACCAATTTTTCATTAGTGGAAAATAAAAATAAACATAATGATCATTCTGGAATAACATAGAATCTCAAACTTTCCAAATATGAAATAAAATGCAAGGTCTAAATAGTTTCCATAGAGTATCAATATAATGACACCACAGGATGAAAACCTTAAACAAGGCTAGACACTAATGGAAGAATTCAAGTTGGAATGGTTTAAAAATCAAATGAATCTAAGAGCAGATGGCCTAGGCATGGGCACAAGACCAAAATAAATGCTTAAAAGATTCAGGTTTGGAATAAAAAGGGCATTTAGGATTGGGATGCCAATGTGACTTAATTTTTTGCTGATGGGAAAGACTTGATAAATAAGAAACCACATAAAATGAGTAACTTTGGGCTCCAGCAAAGAATTCCAAGCACGGGAATGTCCATGAAGCCAGGTGGAATGACCAGAGTGCAAGCCCCAGTGAGCATTAAGTTTTGAAATGGTATTCGAGAGAGAGCTCAGAAGTTGGTAAATGGTGTCGGCATTATAGTAGAGGAATGCAATCTCTTGATTCTATCTCTAGTCTCGCCACCATGCATCTGAGGGTTTAAACCCAAGCTTATAGATCATAACGTCTGACATCAACTCTTGAATTATACATATAGAAAGGAGGTATGAATTGGAAAGATTAAATTTCATCTTGAGATTAGGCCATGGTATCTAGTCTCTATAGGAGATCATATCCAAATGGTGTGAATTCCTTTGTGAGAGATTCAAAGAGCTTTGATTCCTAGAGTTTCCACAAGTAGAATACTATTATTAGTGATGATGGGAGACCACCATATGTTATAAGAATTGAATGAGATCCCAGTATGAAATCCTTTGCCAATCTAAATTATTAGGCGTTTCACCAATTTGAATGCTTTCCATATGCTTTTGGCCACAAAAGTGTAGGGAATTTTGACCAGGACCCTAGTGATAATCAAGGTGTGCATCTCAATATTGTTCCAAAAAAAAATTATGTAGGGAGCACTAGAAGTAATACAATGTCAAAGTATGATTTACCAGGATTGATTGCATGCGATACATTGTATGACCCATTTAGAAAATAAAGGGACACTTTTCCTGTATACATCACTAATTCCCATGCCTCCTTGATCGCAGGGGAGACAACACACATCCCAAGCCACCCAATGAAAGCCAACAAAACCAAACTTTTACACCAAAGGTATTCCCAAAGCAGCTTGGCATTCTTGGAAAAAGAGGCACAAGAAGGACACCAACCAGTAGAATAATAAATATGGGTGGCGGCCAGAATCTTAGTACATGCCTAGAATTTACCAGTGAGAGAGAGAGGTTTAGGAAACCACAGAGAAAAATTGTGTTCAAGACTCTGTCAATCACATACTTCCATAGCGTGGCTGAGTCATTGTCAAAGGAAAAAGGAATGCCCAAGAATTTAAATTGTTTTCCTCTTCTAATCCATTTCCAGGGTAAGATTTCAACCAATATAGCATTGGAAAGCATCTCTGTTTCTAGCCCAACGTCTTAGCCATTTGAATGTTGGATCCTGAAGCAAGGCAACAAGTATCTAGGAAGTCAAACATCATAGCCACCTTCTGTTCAGAATCAACCAGAGTTAGAAATGAATCATCAATGAAATTCCCATTAATAATTTGCATCGCATGATCCAGAAGGAAAATCTCCTGAATGTGACCTTGATCAGCACAATGAGAAATAAGATAACCTAAGGTGTCAACAACAAGAATGAACAATGCAGATGTAAGAGTGTACCCTTTTTGATAGAGTAGAAGATTCCAATCACAGGTGACTTATGATCATTGATGGTTAGGAAAGCATACATATTGGAAAACAGAGTTTGGGTTGCCGAAGTGAAGAATTTTCCAAAACCTAAAGTTGTGATCATAGCAAAAATGAATGGCCACTCAATGCATTCATAACCCTTTTTAAAAGTAAATTTTGAGAAACAATGAACGCTGCAGAGAAATTCGAGCACATTCCATTCCCTCCCAAATAGCTATAAGATTATCCAAAATGCTTAGGCCTTTTACAAAATCGGTCTACTCAAGGAGAACAATTTTTGGTAACAGATCAGCAACATGAAGAGCCAGCGCCTTAGCAATAATTTTGTAGGAGACATTTAATAGGGTGATAGGTCTCCATCTAGTTATCTTCTCTAGATCTCCATCCTTAGGAATAAATTTGATGTTTCCTTGATTGATGAATCTCCCAAGAGAATTGGATTATAGAGCTTCATTGTAGACATGAAA
This sequence comes from Taxus chinensis, assembly GCA_019776745.2. Lineage (NCBI taxonomy): Eukaryota > Viridiplantae > Streptophyta > Pinopsida > Cupressales > Taxaceae > Taxus > Taxus chinensis. Next base: position 71,351 of record JAHRHJ020003260.1, on the reverse strand, counting down.
CAAATCAAGGCTAACAAAATAACAGATTGCTTTGTAAAATTCACAAGGAAAGCCATCCAATCCTTGAGACTTATCATCTAACAGGAACAACAAGGCGACGTAGATCTCATCTAAAGAAAGAAAGGCATTACAATGGTCCCATTCCTTCAGAGAAATCTTGACTGACACAACCTCAATACATTGTTGTAATGTGGAATCTTGCTCAATCGAAGCCTCTTGAGCTTGGAAGACTAACCAATAATGCTAAACAAAGGCAATAGAAATTTCAAGCAACTTTTTGAGCCACTGATGCAAATCATGGATAGTTTTGATCTGTTGATGAGCATGCTTGGCTTAGAGGGATTTGAAGAAGTGCGTTGATGTTTTGTCTCCCACTTTAAGCTAGTGATGCCTTGACCGGATCTGCGTACCTTGGGTTGAATGAGATTCAATGAGCTTAAAATTTTGTCAAATTTTAGCAGCCTGAATCTAAAAGGGAATATCAAAAGGGTTGGCCTCAAGAAAAAGTGAGATCCTTCTAAATGTTTTTGCAGATCTGAGTCTACTCGTTTATGAACTAAAGCAACCTGCTTGCCGAAATGGCAGAGGAAATGGGTGGTGCGTTGAATCATCACTTCCCACCACTTCTTTCAACTAACAATGAACAATGGATGTGGTGCCATGTTCCAAATCTTAGTTATAATTGAGATCACACCAAATAACTTAGCAAAGAGACATTAAAGAAGGAATTGATTTAAAAGGACTTTGTAAGGGGCCTTGCACCAATAAACCTTAAATGAGATCAAATGATGATCTGAAAAAATAACATGTGACCACACTGGGATAAGGGAGGAGCCTTACATGTCAAAATCAAATATAATCTGATGTGAAAGAAGTACACGATCAAGCCTTTTCAAAACCCGATTATTTCCTTCTCAAATATTGGTCCAAGTATACCAAGCATAGGCTTTAAATTCTTACCCTCAACTAAGCAATGGATTAGAAAGTCCCCAATGGATTTTAAATAAATACCAAGTCATGCATGCTCACCGACATACCAATGCATACAGAGGGCGTCAAATTTATCATCCGGATGTTCTATCATATTAAAGTCACCACATGCCAACCAATAAGCTAAAGGTAAGTTATCACCTAACCATTCCATAAATTTGTTCTTTCAGAGCAATCATTAGGAACATAAACTTATAGAATACTAAAAGAAAAATCATTAATTGTCATTACCACCCACATGACCCAATTTGAAGGATCTTGGCCCAAGGAGATGATTTAGGCCAAGAATTTTGGTTAGCTATGGAAATGCTTCGCACAACCTTTTCCATTAATGTGCTCAGTATGAAAATGTGAAAAAGCTAGGGCAATACAAGTTAGTGTATTTTGAAGCAAGAAACTAGAAATCTTAATTTCCTGTAAACAAATAATATCAAGGTTGTTTAAATGCTATAAATCTAAACAAATAGAGCATTTGTGAGAGGAATATGTAAGACCTCGAACATTCAATGAGATGAAAACCATGAAAAATTAGACATATAAAACTCCCCCTGCCCATCTATAATACCATCCTCTGAGACAAGAATGGAAAAGTTGTTAGCAATAGGAACACTGGTATGAATTTCATGAAGCTTCAACTTAATGGAGTGGCGTTTGGCAAAACATTATGTACTATCGAGGGATCAAGTTATATGGGGAATGTACGCCGGAAAAGTGACAGGCGAGCGTGGGAATCTACAAGTGACTCTTCCGCATACCCGACCTCTCGAGGTCGTGCCGAGACAGCCGGTGGGGGTAGAATATGCGTGGGATGCAGACAAACTAGTTAGGCAGTCTAATGTCTTCGACACGCACTAATGGAATTTGCGAATCTAAGGCAAAGAAGGCCCTTCTAACTTGGACTGGTGTGATAGATCGATCAGCAAGGATGACTGCTCGAAGGCTCCAATCAATATCGAGCTCTGGCGTGATTCGATCTATGGGTTTTGGAATACGTGGAAAATGACCTAGGATAGTTTCGTATATCTCCAGATAAGGTCATATGGTGGATGGTGGAAACAATTGAACTCTATGGATGATTCTCTGGCCTAGTCCAGAATTCTCTAGCTTTGTTAGCCGCTATATCTCCAGTAAGGACAATTGTTCGATGATAATAGGTGGAAGTGGAGTAGACTGGAATACTAGTGTGCGTAGGCCAGTGTCTATGTCTGATTGACTTATGGATTCGTTGGGCTGTGGGATTTGTGGATCACAACCGTAGACTCTTGGTTGTTGTGGACCTGCTATGGTCATGTACGAAATCAAGTTCTGATCCCTAGTATCCAATAATCATATGCTTTCTCAGCTTCTATGTTTAGAATCAACAGTTGTGCGATCTTCTCAGAATACCTCACAGGCGTTCTTGCAACCTGGATTCTTAGGCCGGTATCTATGTCTGTGAGGGTATCTCCTGCATCTGGCTGTGGGACCAAAGGATCACAACCAAAGGTTTGTTCTCTTTCTAATCCTCCTACAGTCATATGAATGTTTTCCTAGGGTAATCTGTAGTTTGGTTGATTTGACCAAAACGTATGTGCTTGGTCGTCTTCTATGTTTAATCCTCTTAACTGAGATCTGATCAGTTGTAAGTCTGTTGTTGTTTGGAAGACTTGTATTCTAAGATTCTGGTCAATATCAGTTATTGCTGTTATGAGATTTGGCTGAGGCACGATTGGCTCGAAAACGTATTCTCCTGGGCTCCCTAGGTCCCGTAATTGTCATACAAAATGCAATAATATAAACAAACTGTAATAAAGTGAAACTCTAAGTATACGAAATGTATTTATAGCATATATGAATTCTTTTTGTATTTTCTGATGATTTTAAAAGAATTTAAGAAAGAAGCTATTTAAAATATTTAGAATTGACAACTAAACTAATAATTTAAAACAAACAAAATAGCCGAGTGTAGCTATTTGTCTGTGCAATTTGTATATCTATTGTAAATAATGAAATAACTAATCTATTTGCAAGATTCTCGATCCTACCTCAGAAGTGAGGAGTGAATCATAGTTTCTCAGAAACTATCAATCCCCACAGCTTCCCTGGCAATATCGAGAATAGAATTTACTGAAATAAAGTGATTAACTACTCTATTTGATATGATTCTAACTAGAACTTTGAAAGCTAGAACCTGGATTCCGCAGAACAGTGGCGAATCCAATGGTGTGTGTGATCTTGTCCCCTCAGTATGATCTCTTCGTTCTTTGTGCTCACGTAGATCTAGAAAAGTGTGTAATGCTTGCATCAACAGGAGTAGGTGTTGGAACAAGGGACAACCTTTAGAATACAGACTGAATAGAACGCGAATAGGAGAGGGATAACGCAAGAGTACAGAGCTTGGCTTATGCAATTCCTAGCGGGATCTATTGTGAATCTTGCAACATAATGCGTCCAGAACCTGAAACTATCCTGTTTGAAGAGCAAAACCTACAACTTTAATGGCTTCCTAAGCTATTCTACTCTAATGGATTAGATAAAACAACAACACTTCTTGCACAAGCTGGATATGTGGCTTACCAACAGCTGAACAAAACTAACTAAGCATGCAAATGAACTAAAACAAGTATTCTAAACAAAATAAAAGACTAAATCTAATGCAAAGAGAATTCAGAGACAAAACTTCAGGGGCCGACCATTTGGTTGAAACTGCCTGCACAAGCCATGGGTATTTATAGGAATTCAAATACTAACCCAAAGATGCAAAACCAAACTGAACTCCTAAACAATAAACAAAGGAGAAAACACTATTCCAGGGGACCAAAAACATAAATGCAAGCTCAAGTCGGCAAACTGAAAAAAACTGGTGAAACAATTTTTACGTGAGTTCAAGGGGACAAAAGATAAATGCATGCTCTGGAAAAAGCTGGTGAAACGTGTAAAGGACCGCCGCCCTGCTCAGGGTGGCGGTTACAGGACCGCCGCCCTGTTCAGGGCGGCGGTTACAGGACCGCCGCCCAGTCAGGGCGGCGGTTTCGTTACTAAAGAGAAAAGGGGCAAGAAAAGAGGGAAAAAGGGGAAAACAAAGCACGTGGGGGCTAAGCGGGGCATGCGGGATGTTAACGCATATTCGGAGAGCTTTTCTGGATCCCGAACACCTTGCGAAGAGACCTGTATCATCATTGGGGCACTTATTACGTTGTTCCGCAGTACAGTACCTTACAATTTTGGGTACGTACATATTGCCCCCTCGGAGAAGCGTTTTAGCCATGAAGAGGCATAAAACGGTGGGTCCGAGTATGGCAGTCCCGAAATGGGAAGTTAGAAGTTATACCTTACACGTCCGTGTGTTGAAATTACGCCATCCAAAATTCCCGCTACCTGCAAAATGAAAAGAGAACTCAAGTGCAGATAGATACAATAATTTGGAAAATAAACGCTAAAATAATAGGGAATGAGAACGTACCATTCGTGCGGGGATAGGAACTTACCTCCATCAGCGCTCCAAACCTGTGAAAAAGTCTTTTAAAATGAAATCAGAGTGCTATATATATGAAAGTGGGCCCATTTTCCTATTCATTTGCGCAAGTTGATTTGATTGTTTTTGAGCTCTGGGACCCACGGTGACGGTTTCTTGCATGAGTATAGTCAAAACGTCCGTAGTGAGATAGTGATCATGCCTCCATGTGCGGAACACCGACCTGCAGATCACAGGTTGGTTTTCTTCAATTTTGTGTTTTTCCCCCTTTAAATTTGAAATGCTAAATTCTTTGTAATGGGGGGGTTATTTTTGAAAATGCTTAGGTTCAAAAGGTCCACCTAGGGGGGGCGCCTACTGGGTAGGCTCCATTTTTAGGTTAAATGGTCATTTTTTTCTTGTTTTAGGCTTTTTTAGATTAAAAACCCACGTGGGTTTTCAGACCACGACTGCCGCCCTACTCAGGGCGGTGGTTACACGACCGCCGCCTTTAAGGCGGCGGTTACAAAACCGCCTCCCTGCTCAGGGCGGCGGTTTTGCACAGAATGCAAAAGGAACTTATTATTTGAGATTGTGTTTTTATTTTTTTGCACTTCTACGCATTTTTATGACCTTCTTAGTATTGTTCAGATATTAACTTGCTCTGTTTTGTGTGTTTTTGGGTGTATACAGGCGAGAGAGGAGTATATTAGATGGAGCAGAGAGAGAGAGTGTGATTGGCTCTCAGGAGTACTGGATGCCCTCTCGCAGGACGAGGAGGACACACTTCAGAGGGCTGGTATACTGCGTATATCATGTGTACCTCATGTTGCACCATCTAGTCACATCCTTTGTGACTTATTTTCTTACTGGGATGTAGATCGGAGCACCTTCCGACTGCCAGGGGTCCGTGGTGAGTGGACCATCACACTGGAGGATGTCTACCGTATTTTGGGGGTCCCGATCATCGGGAGGAGACTTACATTAGAGACAGCAGGCTCACAGGCACAGATTGCACAGTGGGCAGCATATATGGGAGATGCAGTTATCTCCACGGGGTCGAAGAAGGGAGTGAGAGTTCAATCCATTCCTTCTTTGCCTATCCCCGTACTTCGACAGGCCATCATGGGGATCCTTGCCTCGAGACTGATCGGGGACAAGGGAGGGGATACATTGTTATACTGCTGGGCCCCCATCATTGCGCAGATAGAGGGGCATGGCCGGATATACGCCTGGGGTGTAGATATTCTGGGGACCACCTACCATGATTTATACAGGGTGGTCCGTTTACAGGGACAGTCATTGAGCCACCCGACTTTAGTCATGAGTTGGGTGTATGAGCGTTTTATCCCTTATGGCAGAGGCGTGGAGGTGGCAGATCCTGGGGCTGTGAGGGCAGCCAGATGGACAGATATGTCGGTGCTTAGAGCACCTCACCAGCCAGTTGCCTCCCTTACTACTGCAGACATGGAGGCGACACCGTACCAGCTTATGGCCGGCATATGGGGAGAGGAGACTCTTACCTTGATCTCTTGCTCCACCACAGGGCAGCTCATTGATCGAGTGGGACGAGTGGAGGTGCATCCTTTTGGTAGAGTTCCTCAGCAGTTTGGCCTACCGTATATGGGCATGCTTCCCCCAGTGGCGCCAGTTTACAGATCAGTTCGCGAGGCCAGAGGGGGGCCTAGAGGCCGTGGTTGGACAGTGATCACTCCTGGCATTCCCATTGCAGCCAGGAGGATAGTTCGTGCTAGAGGGAGAGCCGGTGCACCTCGGGCACCTTTACTTCAGATTGCTGCGGGTCCTGCTCATAGTAGCGATGACCCCATAGATATTGACTCTGACTCTGAGGAGCTTACAGAGGGAGGGTCAGAGGAGCAGACTGATGACAGTGATCCTGAGTGGCATGACACTCAGGACATTATGCAGGCAGAGAGGGCTGAGCAGAGCGCAGAGAAGGACACTCTAGTTTCAGAGGAGCCACTCTCCCAGGGCCATGGTGGAGAGGATGAGTCAGTTGCAGGGTGACATGTTGCCCCTGCCACAGGAGCAGCCCCTCAGTCGGCAGCGGCATCCGCAGCGGGTGCTGGCCCCAGCGACCCATCTTGGAGGCCCAGGTGATCCGAGTAAGTTACCCTTTCTTCCTTCTTTAACGTTTGTTTAATTTAGGATTTGTTTTAATTGCTATCTCTCCTTGTGTTTTTATCTTGTATCTTTTAGCCTCTTGCTTGGTTTCTGATTCATTTTTCTCCTTTGTTTGCAGAGACTGTTGACGAGTGGCGGGATCTGATCCGCAGGGTATGTACCGATTCCCTGATGATCCCCATGGATAGGACCCGCGCGGAGCTATCCGTAGATGCCGGGGAGCCCTCAGCAGCTGGTAGACATACCGATGTCTTCGCTCCCGTTTGGCACGTGGCCAGGATGGTGTCGACCCTCCGCACAGAGTTAGCAGGCTACAGGATGGCTGAGCACCTTATGAGGAGCCATTCTCGTGGTGAGACCGCGGCTGCCCCTCGGGACCCTGAGCCCTCCGTACATTCAGAGCGCCGGCGTAGCCGGAGTCCTAGGCGAGGGCGTGCACCTTCGGAGGGGTCGCGTAGGGGTTGAGAGGCCATTTGGCCCTTGTGTATTTTTTACTATTGTGTATCATGGGCTCTTTAAGCATTTTGACCATGCCTAGTGCATGATGGCATTGTATATAAACATTGATTATTTATATATATGCATTCGTTTTTGGATCAAAAGCTTGTCACTCATGTTTTCCCTTTCTATTTCCAGCTTCTTTGTGTATACTACGATGTATGTTTATATGCTTTTTAGAATGTATGCAATGGAGAACAGATGATGTAAATGCTTGCTTTCTTTTTGTGTTTCATGATGCTGATACATGATAATGTAGATATATTGTGATTTTGAATCTTAGCTTCTGTGAGCAATTTGGATACCTCATGTTTGTTTTGGCAAAGTGATGAAAATAACCAGTATGATGAACAGATTAACTTGCCCCACTCCTAACTCCACGCAACTAGTAAGATGCGAGGGCTCATCACCAAGAGCCAAGAAGGGCGCAAGTTATGAAATGTGGTGAAATGATAGTGATGAAAGACAGACAAAGCTTTGGCGGAACCAAATTGGAAGCTACAAGCCAACTCCACTCGAGTGACTTCATAGTTTTGGATGCAACTTGCTTTGCGGTTTATCCAGACTTAGACCCGTAGATGGCCACATAGTAGACAAAATCTGGGTTTTTAGGATTTTAACTCTTTTGGGATTTTGAACATCTGTTTCATTTGTTTTTGACTCAAAGTTTGAAAGTTTGAATTGTTTGCGTACGACCATTTGTACTTATTTGTCAAGAAGACCCCCTACACTTTGCCCCATGCTACTAGTAAGAAGCGTGGGTTTATCATCGTGGGCAAGGCATAGGTGAGTAAGGGCATTTCCATCCTTTCCCAACCCTACGTCACTAGTAAGAGACGCAAGCTCATCACCGAAGGTTGGTGGGGCAAGGAAATGTGTAAAAATAAAATTTTCTGTTTAATTACTTGTTGACTTGTTTTCTTGAGTAAAATGTCAGTATGTGCTTATTCCCAAAGAGATGTATATATGGGATAGATGTGACACCATGAAGCTTCTAGAACAGACCATAGGCAAGACACCTATCCTAAGAAGAAATCAAAGTGAGAATAAACTTGCAGATCTTGGTATGGTTACCGTTAAGACTTTGTCATGTCTATCTTTATTTGATAAAAGATTCTGAGATGATTTGATGATATATGAAGATGGAGAGGTATGATTAAAGAGTTTATGCCAACAACATGATGAGTTTGTAATGAATTGCTTTGAGAATAAATTCCTTGATCACAATTTATGTAAGAAACAAGTGGACAAAATGATCCTAATCTGTATGAAAATGCAATGTAGATAGTTATATAAGTAGTGCTAGCTGCTTATGCATAGAAACGCTTGAGGTGCAGGGAATTGACTGTTTCACCAAACTCCTCACCTTCTAGCATACATAAGAGGTATGCACCATTTCCATAGTCCTTCATGACTCGGTATGGGCCCAACCATTTGGGCCGGAATTTCCTTCCTTCGCCGGTCTTCTTGTCGATCCGGCTGTCTAGCCTTAGAACTAGATCACCTTCGTATATGTCGCATTCATAGACCTTCTTGTTGTACTGCCGGCACATTCGGTCAGCATAGACTCTATGTCGCTGTTCAGCATCTAACCTAGTTTCATCTAGGCTTTCTAGTTGGGAAAGACGTGCTTCTCTGTAAGCGTCTTCATCCAGAATCCCTTGTAACGAAATGTGAAGACTGGGTATTTCAACCTCAAGTGAGAGAACTGCTTCTGCCCCAAATACCAGCGAGAAAGGAGTTGCTCCCGTTGGTGTTCTTATTGAGGTTCGGTGGGCCCACAAGGCCGGATATAACTTCAAATGCCAATCTCGTTTGTTTTCTTTTACCGTTTTAAGGAGAATGGCTTTCAGTGTCTTGTTTGTTGCTTCAGCCTGCCCGTTGGCTTGGGGATAATACAAGGAAGCCGTATGATGGCTTATCTTAAATTTATTGCATAGCTCACGAACCTCTTCATTCTTAAAAGAAGTTCCATTATCGGAGATAATGATTTGTGGGATACCGTACCTGTAAATGATTTGGTTCAAAATGAACTTGGCGATTACAGAACCAGGTACAGTGGTAAGAGGCATAGCCTCTACCCATTTGGTAAAATATTCAGTGGCTGTGATTATAAAATTATGGCCGTCTGTGGATGAGGGAGAGAATTTCCCTATTAAGTCTAGACCCCATGTAGAAAAGGGCCATGGAGTAGCGATTGGTTGTAGAGCTTGTGTCGGCATGTGGATCTCATGGGAGAATTCTTGGCACTTATAACACCTACGTACAAAATCTATCACGTCATGTTCTAGAGTGGGCCAGAAATAGCCCATTCAATGTATTTTTTGAGCGGTGGCATGGCCACTGAAGTGGCCTCCACATATACCGCTGTGGAATTCATGGAGAATCCTCTTGGATTCCTCCATGTCAACACACCTTAAGAGCATTCCATCGAATGCTTTTCGATAGAGCACTTGCTCTATAATGACATATTTAGCTATGATTATGCGTAACCACCTTCTTTGTTGTGGTGTAACTCCTTCTAGGTACGTATGGTCCATGATATAATTAATGATATCAGTGTACCAAGGACACTCAGAGATAGCGGGTCGGGTTTCGATGTAGTATACGCATTCATCTGGAAAGTCTAAATCTACTAAATCACCTCCGTCTAATGGGTTGTCAGCTAACCAATCTGCGATGATTTGTCCTTTAACTGACTTATGATTTACAAATGTTAATTCGAATTCTCCCATTAAGGTTATAAAATGTCCAGCCTTTTTAGACAATGACCCTTGTGTGAGGAAAGTTCGTAAGTGGTCCGTTTTTACCACGACCCTTGTTTCTTGATTTAGCATATAATGTCTTAGGCGTTTAGTAGCAAAGACTATGGCGAGGCATTCTCGTTCTGCTTATGTATAGCGTGTTTCATAGTCGAGCAGTGTTCGGCTTATGAAATAAATTACGCGTTCTCTCTTGTTATCATCTTCTTGGGCCAACATACAAGCCAGCGAGACATTAGTAGCTTGTGAATATAGAATCAACGGGCGATCTAGCTTAGGTGGCATTAGCGTAGGTGGTGATAAAAGGAAACGCTTAACTGCATCAAAGGCTTCATTGCAATCTTCGGTCCAATCAATGCTATAGTCCTTCTTGAGTAAATTATTAATTGGATGAATAGCGAAGCTCAAGTCCAGGATGAATCTTCGGATTGCACCCAGCTTTCCGAGAAATGACCTGATTCCAGATTCATCTGAAGGTGGAACCATTTCAAGGACGGCCTGAATTTTGGTTGGGTCAACATCTATCCCTCGTGACGATATGATATAACCTAGGACCTTCCCTCTTGTTACACCAAAGACGCATTTCTCTGGGTTTAGCGTGACTCCGTATTCTATTAAGCGTGAAAGAATGACACGGAGTACTTCCGGATGGTCACAACGTTTCATGGCTTTAGCCAATAAGTCATCTACGTAAGATTCCATGATTTTATGAATTAGATCATGAAATATGTATGTCATGGCCCGCTGGTACGTAGCACCAGGCGTTCTTGAGACCGAATGGCATAACAACATAACAATAGGTTCCCCAAGGAGTTATAAACGTAGTTTTGGCTTGATCTTGCTCAGATATTCTGATTTGATTGTATCCCAAGAATCCATCCATGAGAGACAAAATCTCAAACCTAGTTGTTGCATCAACAATGACATCAATAGATGGCAGTGGGAAGTCATCTTTAGGACACGCTTTGTTGATGTCTCTGAAATCTATGCAAATGCGTATCTTTCCATTATTCTTGAGGATGGGAATGATGTTAGATACCCATTGGGAGTATTCAATTGGCTTGATGAATCCTACCTGAAGGAGTTTTATTACCTCCTCCTTTACCATGAGAGCTACTTTGGGCTTCATGGGTCTTGATTTTTGTTTAATTGGCTTTGCATCAGATTTAGTGATGAGTTTGTGCACCGCAATGTGGGGTGCAACTCCTGTCATCTCCTTATAATTAAATGCAAACACCTTCTGATGCTCTTTGAGGATCCTGAGTAAGTATTTCCACTTCTTCTGGGGTTAATGAAGAACCTAGTTTCAATATTCTTAGTTCATCTTCTGTCCCGATGTTGACATCGATTGTTTATTCGATCAAAGAGGTGTTACCCTCTTCAAACTCAGGTGGTGCTGGAGGTAAATCTAAGATCATCCCCATTTTCTATTACATATATGCTAGGTTCTATTTGTGAGGGAAGATTCGTTACGAGATTTCTGAAGTGGGAAGATGAATGTGGAATGAAGGATAAATCCAGCATATGATAGGAGAGATGTAATGCCACATAGGCGTTTAAGTATTCCAAAGTGGCCGCATTATTATCCAACATGGTCTAGGATGGTAGAATCACTTCTACTTGAAAGGGGATTCGTCGTTGTTTTTACCAAGGGTTTGTCACGAGTGGACACTGTGAAGTGAGTATCTTTTAACTCATCGCTTAGAGTCAAACGTGATGCTGAAGTTGTTATTGAATCAGTGAGAAGATTTTTCTCTCACAGGAATTACTTCAATGGATATAAAGTTAAACGCCTTGCTTAAATCTAATACAACGTTTTTATAGAGTTGCAAATGTTCGGCTTTAGTTTCATATACCTTAGAGACTTGGTTTGCCACTAATTGTGAGTCTCCTAGGACTCTGATGTTGTCGACACCAATTCTTTTGGATAAGGTAAGACCAAGGAGGAGGGCTTCATACTCAGCGCCGTTGTTTGTGCATTCAAAGTTTAATTTGAAGGCGAATGGGAGGACTTTCTCCTTGGGCGAAGTAAGAGTGTATACCTGCCCTCCGCTCCATAATGGCATTTAGCTCCATCAAAATGGAGAGTCCAATACTTAGTTGAGAGTATAGCTGTTGGGGCATTTTCTGCGTTTACGCACTCTACTTCTACCATACAGAGGTCCTCTGGTGGCAGGGAACCAACACCTAGGGAATATCCTATGCCCACTGAATCGAAATGGTAAGAACAATTGGTGATTCTTGTTATATCAATTCAACGATTTTCACAGTAGTCCCTAACGATACTGTTTCTTTAGTTTTATCTTTGGGGGTTGGGATTGTTTTGGATATGCTGGTAGTTTCAAGATCTGTCGTAGGTACCAACTTCTCCTCTAGTTTTGGGTCAGTGGTTTTATTAAGTTGGGTTGGTTGGAAGTTCAAATTTTGAGTGCACACCCTGGTCCTTTTCTTTAAATCAGCTAGGTGCAAATCAAAAGGTTTTGGATCACCTTTGGCTACAAATACCTTTCCTAGATGCAAGAATCTTACTTCTTGAAATAAAGTAGAATGGATTTCCTTCATTCGATGTATCCAAGGTCGGCCGAGGATCATATTATAGTTAGTTTCCCGATCTATAATATAAAACTCAGTCAAGATGGTTTTGGGCCCTAAGGTGACCGGCAGTATTATAGTTCCTATCGAAGTGGCTTTAAGGCTATCATAGCCTCTCAAGGTAATTCGTGTAGTAGAATAGTTTGTTTCTCCATATCCAAGTTTTTGGAGGAAAGAGAAAGGGACTATGTTAACTGCGGCCCCATCATCAACCATTTCCCATTTTACATAGTTATTATAAACCCACACTTGCAAGTGTAAGGCTGGGTCACCTCGGCGTGCGATCTCAGCATCTGTGGGCATTTTACTTATTTCGAAGATGAATTTGACATCCTTGTCCAGCTGCCCCGGAGGGTGGATATCAAAATCTACGTGATTTACTTGTGTTTCGGGAGGTGGAGTGATGTTAATTAGATGGCCTAGACCTAATGCTTCTAAAAGAGCAGCTCTGTGAGGGGGAGAGTTCTTTAGTAATTCCAAAAATGAAATGTGTGAAAATTTCTTTTGTTAGGTCACTAATTAAATCATAGGCACCGATGGGTTTTTCAACTATTTACTGACTCTTATCTGTCTCTGGCAGATGACTTGGGATCGGTTGAGAGAAGTACTTTCGTGTTCTTGTTATTTATAGCTTTGATAGGTAGTTCAACGTCTAATTCTACCAAACTAACTATCTTGGGTCTTGGTTGAGCCCAACTGTGGCGCAATGACGGATTTAATGAAGTCGAAGCTTCATGATCATTGTTTCCTGTCATTGCACCTTTGTTTGTTCCAGTTGGATTCAGCCTATTGCCATCATGATTTGGGAGTGGATCATTAAAGATCTTGAGGGGAGCATTCTGAGGAGAAACTACCCCTGCGAGAGTATTTGGTGATGATGAGACGGGATCCGCCAAAAACAGGTCTGTGAAGAACTATCTTTGTTCTTCTGGAAAGCGTTGCATAAATTTATTATAGTCACGGTAAGTTCTAGTGTCGTGACCCCGAATTTTATGGAAACCACAATAAGAATTGGGGTTTAATTCCCGTTTTGTTGGTTTGGTGTGTATTGTGACCTAAAATTCTGATCAAACTGTTGCCTATTAGGACTAAAGTTTGGAATTGTTGTTTTTGGTTTTGACTTTGGTTTTGGTAACCAAACGAATTTTGGCTTGGCCCTTGCATGGGATTTCACCATTGTTGTTGTTGTTGTTGTGGATGGTTAAAATCCACTGTATTGACCATTGGCGTAAAGTTGTTGTTTCGCTAGTTGTTTTTTTTGTGACGGAGTATTAACAACATTTACCCTCTTGGGTTGGTCGGTTACCCCATCCGTTGTTACCCCATGATTTTTGTTAAGGATTTTAGGTCCTTGATTGACATTTGTGGTAGTTATAGCGTTTTGAGTGGAGGTGATTAACCTCCCATTTGCTCCGTAAGTCTTACGACCACTATCTATCGCTGCTTGATCAATTCGCAGAGTGCTCTCAAGTACCTCATCATCAAGTCCTTAGTGGGAACTTCTGGACTTCTTCCTTCACTTCTCTACTGAGAGAATGAAGGAATAAATTGCATAGTTCCATCTGATCCATGTTTGGAGCACTTGCTGATGAATAAAGAACTGTACGCCACCTCTGGATGAAATGGGCGACAGATTCATTGTGTTCTTGTTTGATATGCAAGAATTCCCTAATTCCTGTTCTCAATAGTTTGTTCATGTCAAAGGCTTTGATGAACTCTGACATGAGTTGTTTAAACGAATGTATGGAAGCTTCAGGTATTCTATAATACCAATCAAGAGCGATGCCTTCCAAGGTTTTGGGAAATATTTTAGCAACAACCCCATCCCAAGGAAGTAATTCTCGTATGGCAATAGCGTAAGCTTTGATATGCGCATTTGGATCTCTGTCACCCTTGAACTTGGGAAAATCAGGGAGATGTCTTGGAAGCATAACGCTTCGTATGGTGAAATCTAAGCGTTCTTTAGATATTCTGAATACGTCCCTATTGCATAGCTTTCGACCATTGATGGTGGTTGCTGAGGGAGCGGCGGTGGGATAGGTTGTTGATACGTTGCAGCGTATGCGTTGGTAGGGGCATAGGGAGGTCCCTGCGTTTGAGAAAACATGCCGGGAGAGGAGAACATATCTCCTTGTGGGGATTTAGAGTACATGTTTAAATAGGATGGGGTATTGTCAAGGAATGGATTGTTTGACACTAGACCTAGAGGAATAGTGTTAGAGATGGTGGGCCTTGTTGGCGTTTGTTGTGGATATTGAGGAGGCATGCCTAACGTGCCTACTCCCTGTAAGGAGATCTATCTGACCAGAGTGGTATGGAGGATTGGAAAATTCTTGTTTGTATGAATGGATAATTTTGACTTGCTTGAGCCAGTTCTAACCCTCTCACCCTGCAAAATTGTCAAGGGCAATTTGCAGGTAACCATACCCAAAAATTTTGTTTTGGCCCCAAGGAAGTTTGACAACGTTCGAAAGAAGCCCAAAATTCTCTTCCGAAAATCAAGTTTTAAGGACTTAGCCATTTTTCAGTCTTTTTGAGGGCGCTGATATTGTTCGTGCGACATGAAAGGGCATTGTGATAGTGTGCTGACATGCTGATGAAGGTGCGCCAAAGGGCGCTGATAAGTTCATGCTGACACGCCGAAATGGTGCGCCCATTTCCAAAGGCGCTGATAATTTCCTGTTGACATGCTGAAAGGTGCGCCAAAGGGCGCTGATAAGTTCATGCTGACATGATGAATGGTGCGCCAAAGGGCGCCAAAGGGCGCCGAGGAAGTTCATGCTGACACGATGAAAGTTCATGAGTGCGCCAAAGGGCGCTGATAAATTCCTGTCGACATGCTGAATGGTGCGCCAGAGGGCGCTGATAAGTTCATGCTGACACGATGAAAAGGCGCGAGTAAGTTCATGCTGACACGCCGAAAGGTGCGCCAAAGGGCGCTGATAAGTTCATGTCGACATGCTGATAAGTGCGCCCATTTCCAAAGGCGCTGATAATGTGGTGTCGACATGCTGATATGTGCGCCCATTTCCAAAGGCGCTGATAAGTTCCTACTGACACAATGAAAAGTGCGCCCTTTTGTAAATATCTTTGTAAATAAGTGGTTGGCTCCTTTTTGCCTTCTTTCTCTCTCATCTTCTATAAATACCCCAATACTTGTTGTATTCGGGAGGTGAACATTTTTCAGATAGAAATAGAAGTGAGGAGAGAAAGACTTTGAGCTTTCTTGTAACAGAAAAGAACAGTAATACAATTATTCAGACTTTGTGCTCAATAGCTGTGTTATACATTAGATCTTTCTTACGTTAGATCTGTATGTGTTTAATCTGTTGGATTCATATCTACTTTTCCGTCATTTGTTTATCAGTATTGCTTTGTTTATTTATGCAAGTAGGTTTGGCTCTGTTTACTACCAAACTAAAAGCATAGATCTTCTGACCCTTCCGCTTTGGAATTCATTTCTTTTCTTCCTTCGGATCTGTTCTTTCTCTTCTCCCTCTTTCATTCCTTTCTCTTCGCAGCCTGAAATACTCTACTGGGATGAGATCCCAACCCCCGAAGGCAGAATCTGTGAGACTTGCATAGGTTCCTGCTAGTAGAAGTAGCAATAAACCAGTTTCGCTTTGCTGTCTCAAAGAGGGGCTAAGCCCTGCAACACTGTTGGCTCGTCTATCCATAGATCTGTCCACGCGACAGATTTTCGGACCAACAGTTTTTGGCGACTCCGCTGGGGATCGGACTTTTAAACAGATTTCGCCAACAGAAACAGATCTGTCAGATCTATGCTAGTAGTAAAATAAAAAATCAGGAAAAATCAGTAGGTTGCTGCCAGTTTGCAAAATCTGAACTTTTTGTTGAAAATCCAAAAATTTGCAAAAGTGCCCGAAATCGAAAATTTTCTTCTGAGAGTCATAGATCTGGGCCTGTTACATATCTTTAGTTCGCTGAGTTTTTATCAAAATCATTATTTTTCCGTAGATCTGAGTTTTTGACTGTTTTCCAAAAAGTTTGAAACCCTCTGAAAAAGTAAAAATCAGATCTGAAAATCAGCTTACTATCTTCCCTGCCATCTTATCCTCGTTGTTATTTGTCATTTAACCGCAATCGGTTTCTGAAGAGGATAATTTTTTTTTAAATATTCAGAAAAGTGCATGCTGCTGGTTTTTGTCAGAAAAACCAGAAAATCAGCAAGTACACCCAAAAATAAAGTTTAAATCTGCGCCACAATATTGCAGATCTGAAAGGTACACTGGCGAGTGAACCTTTTACGCGCAGCAGAAGAGCCCGTGGAGAAGCCGATCCTACTTTCGATCTGCTTCAGAGGCACAATTTCAGCGTAACACCGGCACGTTTTTCAGCGCTAAGCTCAGCTAGCCGGTCATCCAGGAGTGTCTCGCCTTCACGAAGAAAAAGTCTTTTGCAAGGAGCATCCACATCCCTTTGTAGTGCTTTGCTACTCAGTGGAACTACCCTTCCAGCTCGTGTTCTCTTTCCGGCTTTTCAAATGGCGGTACCATGGGGAAATGCTATGGGTCCTCTCGCTTTGCCACATCCAGTTCACGCACTCCCTCACGGAAATCGAAAGAATTTTCCTAAATTCGACGGGAGCGGAAATCAAAGCACGGATTCCCACATATCTGCTTTCATTATGTCATGCAGTATTTTGGACGTGACTCACGAAGATGTGTCGGTTCGCCTTTTTCTGGAAACCCTACAAGGGCCTGCAGCTGAATGGTTTCAGCATTTGCCGGCCGGATCTATCACCAGTTGGGCAACTTTGCGGGACGCTTTTGAAGACAGGTATAAGCCTTCAGAGGATGCATTTACTTTATTATCACGGATCACTCATCTGAAGAAGGAGGCAAATGAGACCATGCGCGATTTTGTCGCCCGGTTCAATGCGCTAATCAACCGTGTCCCTACTGCCATGCTTCCAACACCGGAGAATCAGAAGTGTTTCTTCGTGAATGCCATGAGCTCAAAAGTCAGCTTCTTGCTCCTTCAAGAGCGAGTAGCTACTCTACCTCTCGCTCAGGCTGCTGCCATCCGGATAGAAGACAATTTGATAATATCTGGCGAGTTAAAAAAGGAATCATCAAAGCCTAAGTCTTTGGGCCCTTCGCCCACCACTTCGTCTGATCCAGCATTCCAAAAGATGGCGAATGACCTGCTTGCACTTAAAGAAGCAGCTGGCCCAGGCCTCTCCCAGTTCCTCGTATCGGGATATCCCGCGGAGGAATTTTGTTCCTAACAATGCTTCACAAAGGCCGCGCTTACCTACAACTGCTCCACGGTTGGCGCTTGAAGCTCCTCCGGTCAATGCTTTGGCTGAAATTGAAGAAGAAGAGCAGTACTATGAAGAACCTTCGCTCAAGGCGAAGATGATCAAGATGTCGGTGAGCCGACTGGCGACTCTACTATTGGATACATGGAATTTGATGAGGATGAATCTGATGAAGAAGAGAGTACTCAGGGCTATGCAAGCGGACAATCCTATGCTGTTTTTACCCGCTCGCAAGGAAAAGAAGCGGAAGTTGCTGCCCATGTGCAGAAGGAGAAGGTCGTGTCAAACGCACCTCCAACCATTGCTAGAAGAGGTGATCCTCTTCCTACTCAATTCCCTGTTAAGTCTTTTGCAAAGAAGTCTTTTCCGCCCATCTCTCCTCCGAATCAGCCCCCTCATATTCCTATCAAGATCAGTAACCCTATTCCATCATCGCGAAGTGAAGGACTCATTCCCTCACCAACGCAACCCTTGGCCGCGTTTGATATAATAGATCATGCAAAAAAGACCAAGATCCAAATGTCTGAAGCTGAGTATCTTCAGTCAAACCCCGAACAGCTTGTAAGATTGACTAAATATATCCAAAGTCAAGCTGTTATATCTAATCAGGCTTCCCCTAAAGGAATCCTTTCCACTCCCCCTGAATCCCATATAAATGTTGCTTCAACATCCGCATCAGGCAAGATAGAACCTTTCTATCTCTCTCTCCTAATCAACGGCCATAAGTTGAGCAACTGTATAATTGATTCCGGAGCTTCCGATAACGTCATGCCGGCGAAAGTCGCCCATGCTTTGGGCCTCACTCTTACCAAACCTTTCGGCAGATGTTATTCATTGGAGACCAAGCAAGTGCCATTGATTGGCCAAATCAAAGACGCGCAATTTGCGTTTGCGGCCTTCCCGGATAAAAGAGTAAAAATGACCGTCCTTGTCGCTGACATTCCGGCAGCCTATGGAATTCTGCTGGGAAGGAGCTTTTGCAGCGAAGTTGGTGGAGAAATTCACATGGACTGGTCCAAAGCTAGAATTCCAGTCAAAGGCGTAATGCAAACTTTGGAGCCGGAATCCCAAAAGAAGTACTTGGTCACTAGTTCTGAAGACCCCAAAGCCCAAATCCTTTTTGAATCATCAGGGTTGGGGAACTACTTCTTATCCACCGAGGCGGATACAAAGGACGTTTTTGTTCAAGAAAAGGATTTAATAAGATCTGGACCTTGCAATTTGATGGCAGCTGCGCGACTAGTGGATGTGGCGCTGGAGTTGTGCTGATATCTCCCGAGGAGGAGGTAATTCCTCTTTCTTTCAAATTGCAGTTTTTCAACACTAATAATACTGCTGAGTATGAGTCTCTGTTACTCGGTATGCAAGCTGCAAAGGAAAGAGGAATAAAAAATCTGAAAGTCCAAGGTGATGCCGAGCTAGTTGTAAATCAGGTCAAAAGGATTTACCAAGTAAAAAATGAAAGGCTCAGGCACTACCGTAATGCAGTATGGGACAGCATTGAGGAATTTGACGCTTTTTCAATAGAGGCAATTCCAAGAGCCCAAAATGACATGGCTGATTCGTTGGCTGTTTCAGCATCTCTCATGCTCCCGCACCCGGGTTTGAAAACGAACAAATACACCATTGAAGTGGTTTTCCGCCCAAGCGTGCCAGACAACTCTCAGCATTGGCAGGTATTCAACGATGATAATCACCTCATTGCCTTTCTAGAAAAATCAGAAAATTTTGATGAGTTGTATTTTGAAGGATCCACCTCTACATGCCGGGAATCAATCAACAGTCAAAACCATGAATCAAAGGAGAACGATGGCATTTGTCAGCTTAAGGGAAATAAAATTCCAAAGGGCCTGGTTTCTCTGGAGCGCCTGTTTGACAGGCATGACCGTTTTGTAAAAAAGAAGAGGCGAGATGATCCTGACTCATCTCCAGAGACAGAACCAGTCAATATAGGTTCTGAGGCACATCCGCAATTCGTGAACATCGGGAAATGTTGCACGCCAGAAGAAAAGCGGAAATTTGTCAAGTTGCTGAAAAGATATATGGATGTATTGGCATGGTCCTATGCCGATTTAAAGTCCTTCAAGCCAAAGGACGTTCAGCATGATATACCGCTGAAAGAAGATGCCAAAGCCTTCCGTCAGAAGCAAAGGCATTATAATCCCAAGATTTCGGGCACCATTCAAGCCGAAATTCAGAAGATGCTGGACGCAAGAATCATCTTCCCTATCCATCACAGCACTTGGGTGGCGAACATTGTGCCAGTACGCAAGAAAAACGGTGAAATACGCATCTGCGTAGACTTCCGAAACTTGAATCAAGCTTCGCTGAAAGACAACTACCCTCTTCCCATAATGGATCAAGTTCTGCAAGCAGTAACTGGATCAGAAATGCTGTCTATGCTTGATGGTTTTTCAGGCTATAATCAGATTGAAGTCTCGCCTGAAGATCAATTCAAAACAGCATTCACTACTCCATGGGGTACATTTGCCTATAGCAGGATGCCTTTCGGCCTAACCAATGCTGGTGCCACTTTTCAGCGGGCCATGGACTTTGCATTCAAAGGCATGATGGGAAAAGTCATTGTAGTTTATCTAGATGACTTAACCGTGTTCTCCAAACGAAGAAGTGATCATTGTGATCACTTGGAGCAAGTATTGGCCAGGTGCCGAGAACATGGAATTTCCCTTAACCCAAAAAAGTCTGTTTTTGGGGTTACGGAAGGGAAATTGCTAGGCCATGTGGTTAGCAAAGAAGGAACAAAGATTGATGCCGAAAGAGTTAAGGCTATCCAAAGCCTTACTCTGCCTACAAGCAAGAATGGTGTTCATTCTTTCTTCGGAAAGGTGAACTTTCTTAGGCGTTTTGTCCCTGATTTTGCTGAGAAGACCCGCCACATACTGAACATGATGAAAGGGTCACCCACTTTCAGATGGAGTGAAGAGGGGAAAAGATCGTTTGAGGAGATAAAAACTTCTGTTGCTCATGCACCGGTCCTGGTATGTCCGGATTTCTCCAAAGACTTCATTATGTATAGTTACGCCTCCGAACATACTGTGTCTGCAATCCTAATGCAAAAGAACTCGGAGGATATTGAATCTCCAATCGCATTCATGAGTTCTCCTCTCAAGCCTCACGAGTTGAAAATGACTCAATTGGAAAAGCACGCCTTTGCCGTTGTCAAAGCGGTGAAGAATTTCAGGTATTACATTCTGAACTCGCATACGGTGGTGCTGGTTCCCGACACCGCGGTGAAATCAATTCTAACTCAGCAGGAGTTAGGAAGCTTGAGAGGGAAATTGGATCGCAAAGGTCCAGGAATATGACCTGGATATTAAACCCACCAAGCTGGTAAGGGGCAAAGGCCTGTGTCAGCTAATGGCTGAAAACAAAATTCAGAAAATCCTAAAGGGAAAGAGAGAATTGTACCAACAAAGAGCAAAGCCCTCTAAAGGAGCCTGATTCTCTGCCTCTGGTTTTATTTGTTGCAACCAGTGATGAGTGGTACTCCGACATTGCTTTTTTCCTTACCTACGGCGAATGCCCAATGCACCTAACTGCAAAGGAGAAGCGTACTATAAAGCTCAGAGCAGCTAAGTATGTCATCTGGGATGACGGTTTATATAAGCGCGGGATAGACGGTGTCTTCCTGCGATGTGTTGACAAGCCCCAGCAAGTAAAACTGCTGGAAAGTTTTCACAATTCAGCCTGTGGAGGCCATTTTTCTTCTTCCGTGACAGCACACAAGATCATCCGAGCCAGGTACTATTGGCCGACGCTCTTTCAAGATGCGGCTACCTGGGTGGCAAAGTGTGAACCCTGTCAGCAATTCGTCGGCAAGCCCAAGTTGGCTGCCCTTCCCCTAAGGCCGGTCATTATCAATGAACCATTCAGGCAATGGGGAATTGATTTTATTGGTGCACTCAATCCTCAATCGAGTGCTGGACATAGCTATGTCCTCACAGCAACAGATTACTTCACCAAATGGGTGGAGGCCATACCTGTCAAGCACGCCACTTCTGAGGTGGTTTGCAGTTTTATCAAAGAAAATATCATTGTCAGGTTCGGTGTTCCAAACAAAATCGTTGCTGATAATGCTTCTAACTTCTCTTCCCGGGAAGTTATTAGTTTTTGCTATGAATATGGAATAACTTTAGCACATGCCTCGGATTATTACCCTCAGGGAAATGGTCAGGCGGAATCCAGTAATAAGAACTTGGTGACCATCATACGGAAATTAGTAGATGAAAATCAGCGGATGTGGCACAAGTCTTTGTACGATGCTTTGTGGGCGGACCGCATTACCCCCAAGAGATCTCTCGGCATGTCACCTTTTCAAGTGTTATATGGCACTGATGCCGAACTTCCCATTTCTGCGGAACTTCCTGCTCTACGCTTGGCACGAGCAATCGAAGATGAAACTTTTCAGAGTTCTCTAGAAAAGAGAATCATGTATTTGGCAGAACTTGAAGAAAAGAGAGTAAAGGTGGTCGACAGGATCACTGAACATCAGAATCAAGTAAAGAGGCTTTTTGACAAGAAGGCCAAGCAGAGGAATTTTCAAGTGGGAGATCTCGTCCTTCTCTGGGACAAGCGAAGAGAGCCAAAGGGCATGCACGGAAAATTTGATTCCCTGTGGAGAGGGCCCTTCAAAATCAAGCAACTCAATGGAGAGAATAGTTTCTATCTCTCATATCTGGATGGAGCTGAACTCCCGCTTCCCTATAGCGGGCAACATCTCAAGATCTTCAGGAAGTAGAGCTTGCTCTCTTCTTTGTACAGTTTGCTTTAGTATGTGTGTTGTGTGTTTGCGTCGTGTGTTTGCTTTCGTTTGTTGTGTGTTTCCTTTGTTCTCCCTCCGGTCCCCCTTGTTTTTGACTCCGTACCCAATGGATAGGCACATGAAGATCTGGGATTCTCTACCCTTAAGTTTCACTCAAAGATAGTCCCCAGAAAGAGCCAGCTGTTATCCTGCAAAATTGTCAAGGGCAATTTGCAGGTAACCATACCCAAAAATTTTGTTTTGGCCCCAAGGAAGTTTGACAACGTTCGAAAGAAGCCCAAAATTCTCTTCCGAAAATCAAGTTTTAAGGACTTAGCCATTTTTCAGTCTTTTTGAGCAGGGCGCTGATTTAAGTTGTCTGCTGACATGCGCGAAAGGTGCGCCAAAGGGCGCTGATAATGTCGCACATGCTGTCGACATGCTGAAGTTCAGTGCGCCAAAGGGCGCTGGGTCATGATGACACGATGCTGATAAGTTCATGCTGACATGCCAAATGGTGCGCCAAAGGGCGCTGATAAGTGTCCTGTCGACATGCTGAAAGGTGCGCCAAAGGGCGCTGTTCATGCTGACACGTGAATGGTGCGCAAAAGGGCGCTAATAAATTCCTATCGACATGCTGAATGGTGCGCCAAAGGGCGCTGATAAGTTCATGCCCACATGAAAAGGGCGCTGATAAGTTCATGCTGCCCATTTCCAAAGGGCGCTGACATGTTAAATGTCGCTGTCGACATGCTGAACGACGAATGGTGCGCCAAAGGGCGCTGACGAGTTCATGCTGACACGAATGAAAAGGCGCTGATAAGTTCATGCTGACACTGAAAGGTGCGCCAAAGGGCGCTGAGGAAGTTCATGCCGACATGCTGATAAGTGCGCCCATTTCCAAAGGCGCTGATAATGTGGTGTTGACATGCTTCATATGTGCGCCCATGTTGCATCCAAAGGCGCTGATAAGTTCCTGCTGACACAATGAAAAGTGCGCCCTTTTGTAAATATCTTTGTAAATAAGTGGTTGGCTCCTTTTTGCCTTCTTTTCTCTCCTCATCTTCTATAAATACCCCAATACTTGTTGTATTCAGGGTGAACATTTTTCAGATAGAAATAGAAGTGAGGAGAGAAAGACTTTGAGCTTTCTTGTAACAGAAAAGAACAGTAATACAATTATTCAGACTTTGTGCTCAATAGCTGTGTTATACATTAGATCTTTCTTACGTTAGATCTGTATGTGTTTAATCTGTTGGATTCATATCTACTTTTCCGTCATTTGTTTATCAGTATTGCTTTGTTTATTTATGCAAGTAGGTTTGGCTCTGTTTACTACCAAGCTAAAAGCATAGATCTTCTGACCCTTCCGCTTTGGAACTCATTTCTTTTCTTCCTTCGGATCTGTTCTTTCTCTTCTCCTTCTTTCATTCCTTTCTCTTCGCAGCCTGAAATACTCTACTGGGATGAGATCCCAACCCCCGAAGGCAGAATCTGTGAGACTTGCATAGGTTCCTGCTAGTAGAAGTAGCAATAAACCAGTTTCGCTTTGCTGTCTCAAAGAGGGGCTAAGCCCTGCAACACTGTTGGCTCGTCTATCCATAGATCTGTCCACGCGACAGATTTTCGTCGAATCCCGACATATTCGGGGGGTATATGAATACCCGCAGAATAATGGGAAGGAGCAAAGGTGATTTGTGAAAGGAAACATGATATTTATGACTTTCTCAAGAAGGTAGGAAGTTTTATATGTCAACTTCACTAGTTTCGTTTGATTTCAAGTCGGGTTCACCAATTTTGTACGCCAGAAAAGCGACAGGCGAGCGTGAGAATCTACAAGTGACTCTTCCGCGTACCCGACCTCTCGAGGTCGTGCCGAGACAGCCGGTGGGGGGTAGAATATGCAGACAAACTAGTTAGGCAGTCTAATGTCTTCGACACGCACTAGTGGAATTTGCGAATCTAAGGCAAAGAAGGCCCTTCTAACTTGGACTGGTGTGATAGATCGATCAGCAAGGATGACTGCTCGAAGGCTCCAATCAATATCGAGCTCTGGCGTGATTCGATCTATGGGTTGCGGAATACGTGGAAAATGACCTGGGATTGTTTCGTGTATATCTCCCGATAAGGTCATATGGTGGATGATGAATATAATTGGCTCTACGAACGATTTTATGGCCTAGTCCAGAATTCCCTAGCTTCATTAGCCGCTATATCTAGTAAGGACAGTTGTTCGATGATGATAGGTGGAAGTGGAGTGGACCTGAATATCAAGGTACGTAGGTTAGCGTCTATATTGGATTGACCTGTGGACTCGTTAGGCTGTGGGATCTGTGGATCACAACCATAGATTCTTGGTTGTTGCGGTCCTGTTATGGTCATACGCGAGATCAAGTTCTAATCCCTAGTATCTAGTAATCGTAAGCTTTCTCAGCTTCTACGTTTAGAACCAACAGTTGTGCAATCTTCTCAGAATACCTCACAGGCGTTCTTGCGACTTGGATTCTTAAGCTGGTATCTATATCTACGAGGGTGTCTCCAGCGTCTGGCTGTGGAACTAAAGGATCACACCCGAATGTTTGTTCTCTTTTGAGCCCTTCTACAGTCATGTGGATATTTTCTAGGGTAATCTGTAGTTTGGCTGACTTGACCAAAATGCATGTGCTTGGTCGTCTTCTATGTTTAATCCTCTTAACTGTGAACTGATCAGTTGTAAATCTGTGGTTGTTTGGAATACTTGTATCCTGAGATTTTGGTCTATGTCAACTATCGCTGTGACGAGGTTTGGTTGAGGCACGATTGGCTCAAATATATATTCCCTGGGCTCTTGAGGTCCCGTAATTGTCATAAAAAAAAAAACTAACTGTAATGAAAGTAAATTCTAACTACGTGAAATAAATCTAACTGCATATAACTTTTATTCTTCTCTGAAATATTTAACAATTTTAAGGAAAGCAAACTATTTTAAGCATATCTAGAAATAATAACTAAACAATAATTAAAAACAGACAAGATAACCGAGTGTGGTTATTTGCCTGTGCGATTTGTAGAATTATTCTAAATAAATAAAATAGCCTGTCTAATCTACCTGCAAGATTCTCGATCCTACCTCAGAAGTGAGGAGTGAATCATAGTTTCTCAGAAACTATCAATCCCCACAGCTTCCCTGGCAATATCGAGAATAGAATGAAATGAAATAAAGTGATTAACTACTCTATTTGATATGATTCTGACTAGAACTTTGAAATTTAAAACCTGGATTCCGCAGAACAGTGGCGAATCCGATGGTGTGTGTATGATCTCGTCCCCTCAGTATGATCTTCTCGTTCTTTCGTGTTCACTTGGATCTAGAAAAGCGTGTAATGCTAGCACCGATAGGAGTAGATTTTGGGACAAGGACAGCTCAGAATGCAGACCGAGAATGCGAGTAGGAGAGGGATAGCGCAAGAGTACAGAGCTTGGCTTATGTGATTCCTAGCGGGATTTTACTGTGAGTCATGCAACGTGAAGCGACCAGAACCTGCAACTATCCTATACGAAGAGCAAAACCTGTAACTTTAATGGCTTCCCAAGCTACTCTGTTCCAAAATAAAGACACTGCTTGCACAAGTTGGATATGTGGCTTACCAACAGCTGAATAAAGCTAACCAGGTATATAATGAATTGAACTAAGAACTCCAAGACACAGTAAAAACAAATCTACAGCAAAGAGGAATTCAGAGGCAAGCTTCTAACTGGATTGGATGAAACAACAGCACTGCCTGCACAAGATGGGTCTGTGGCTTACCAACAGCTGAACAATACTAACCAAGTATGAAATAAACTATGCTATCAATCCTAAGCAAGCTAACCAAAACACTAAAAATCAGAAGACTCTAACAAGGAAAAATGGTGACCAAAACTCCAGACCAAATTCTTCCCCCTTTGCATGTGCACAAACCATGCATTTATAGGAATTCCAACACTCAAAAACCAAAACCAAATTGAACTCCTAAACAATAAACAAAGAAAAAACACTATTCCAGGGGACCAAAAACATAAATGCATGCTCAAGTCGGCAAGAAAAGCTGGTGAGTCGTGATATTTCACGCGGGTCGCATCAAAAGAGCGTTCTGGAAAACGCGCACAGGACCGCCGCTCTGAGCAGGGCGGCGGTTACAGGACCGCCGCCCTGTTCAGGGCGGCGGGTGCAGGGCGGCGGTTTCGTCACTGAAGGTGAAGAGGCCAAGGAAAGAGGGAAAAGAGGGGAAAAAAAAGGGTGCGGGGGCTAAGCGGGGCATGCGGGATGTTAACGCATACTCGGAGGGCTTTTCTGGATCCCGAACACCTTGCGAGGAGACCTGTATCATCATCGGGGCACTTGTTACACTGTTCTGGCAGTACAGTACCTTACAATTTTGGGTACGTACAGTAGCACACTACTATTTTGGTGCCACTTAATTCAAGAACCAATGTAGACTCACTCGCATTAGAGCATTTACCATGGTACACAAAAAATGTGAAACTGCCACATTGTAAAGAAACATGCACAACAGTAGCATATGATGTCTAGATTGAAAGGAAAAGCTGTAAATAAAACCTCCTAGGGCAGTGGTGACGGTGCCACAAAATAGTAATGATGATGATGATGAGGGTGGGCCTTAAAATATGCACAATTATATTACAGGTCATGGCAAAAGGTGTGAATACATGGCAGGGATAGAGATAATTCCCCAGGATCTGTAACTCATGGGAGATATATAGGCCACCATTTTGGACATAGATGTCATTACAAAAAAGAGCCTCTCTCACATGGGAGAA
Source organism: Taxus chinensis (assembly GCA_019776745.2). NCBI lineage: Eukaryota > Viridiplantae > Streptophyta > Pinopsida > Cupressales > Taxaceae > Taxus > Taxus chinensis. The sequence continues at coordinate 44,085 of JAHRHJ020003260.1, read as the reverse complement.
TGTTTACCCCTCTATAGTAGAGTATTACTAGGGCATATACCACCAACTTATTCAACCAGAGATTAGCAGCACATGTGGGTATGACAAGATACTCTATGGGATGCAGTTATAGGAATCCATCGTTATCCAGCTACATGGTATTTTTCAAGACAGATGCAATGAGGACATAGGTGCCAGGCCCTTACGTTAGAGTGATTGATTAGGCTTGAGATACCTTGTACCATGTTGTGTCAATAGAGAGTAGACCAGGCCCGATTGTATTATGCCACTCAGTTGTGGTTCAGAGTATCATTTAGCAGAGTTAGTGTCGACCAATAGCTCTATGTTTCCACATTATGTTGGTAGGGAGCATGATATTGAGCCTCCTACTACCATTGTTAGTAGTATGTTTCTTTTCTTGTCTTTTTGTTGTCTAGATGGTAGCACTATGTCCATGTATACCGTCTAGTAGCATCCATACTACCACACAGGGACTCAGGCAACTTATTGTCTAGAGGTCCAGACTATCACTGTCACCAGTGGGATCTGACACGTCATTCCTCCCTTTGCTGCCAAATAGGTAGCATCCATGACTCTTGCATAGAGTGACTGGTAAGTGACATGTTCTCGCTACTATCTAGGTAGCACTCATACCTCACTAGATGGTTCTATTTTTCATTCCACACATACCACTGAGGCTTCATCGGCCCGGTGTTATCACTATAGGACCTACCTATTTCAACTAGTAGCTTCTTAACCTACTAACCAGTGAGTGGCCAAAAACTCCCATCTTGCCATAGCTCACCTTGACGATCCTGATAGGCTCCATGTCATACCTAGATGTTGGCCACTTTGACAAGATCATTTAAACATCCCAGGCCTATATAAGGAAGCTGGGCTAAGCACCATTTTGTCAGCCTGAGTTATCCAAACTAATATTGGGGGGGTGTTAATTTATGATAACATAAACCCTTTAGACTGAGGGTTTTAGTCACATAGGATTTCTCGAGAAGAGTGATAGATGTGGTTAAAGATTCACCTTCATTATTTTGTCCATACTATTCTTTATTCATGCCTCTGATGAAGTTTGGTGAGGATTTTGTACACCTCATATATACTGTCATATAATGTGATGATGCCTCTTGATGAAATAGTCCAATTATTCTTCTTATGCATGCCACATGTTCTAATGGCATATTGTATAAATGATATATCTCTTATTCATCACTGAGTGGATAGTGTATAACTTCCTATATATAGTGTTAAAAAATTAGCCTAGATCCTCAAGATTTTATCATGCTTACCTTTCAAACCATTTGTGGTTTTGGGTACCTATCAATATTTCATCATTGTAAATATTAAATATCATATGACTTTACATGTATCATAGAGGATTACTTTTTATCCTCATATACATGTCCTCAGTCAGATGTAACTTTATTCACTTGGAGTTGCAAGATCTTAAATGGAATGAAAATAGTCTTCACTTAATTCTATTACTGTGAACTACTCTACTCATTAGCCAATATCTCATCTCATTGGACAAGAACCTTCCTCCTCAGTTTTCACTTACTTGCATGCACTCTACTAGATTGCTAGCATAATTATCAAAGATGTGTTATAACTCATGTCACAACCTCCTACTGATGCTTTTACTCCCATGTAAATGGTATCATCTTAAAGGTCTAAAAAATGTGTACACTTTCTTCTTTCATATTTGATTATGTATCTGTAGATGGCACCACATGTTTTTAGATTGATGATTTAATTCTGAGTTTTTATGCTAGCACTTGGGATGATACTAGATGATATTGGTGTGGGGGGATAGATTATTGATTATGCACAGCCCCTCTTGCCCCCATTGGTGATAAAATATTTGATGATTAGCTCAAAACACATGCATGATGTAATACTTAGCATTTTTGTATATATATGATGTAGTGAATGATGTTATAAACGTGATGAGATGATAGATGATAGATGTGATAGCAAACAACTATGCAAGAACACACAAACAAAAGTTAACAAAACTAAAAAAAATATACACATACTACTACTTAAACAAACACATGCACAAACCTCTAACAAGAGATAAAATGATATCTAATCTAAGCAAGAAGAAAAAAAGCCTAAAAGGAAGCATACTATAAGAAAGAAACCTACAACAATTGTTTACAAGCAATGATAGTTTTTTTGCAAATGTATGCAAATACAATTCTCAACTTAAATCAAACAAGATTAAATTTTTGATAAGCAAATGATTCATTTTAAAGAACTAATAATTTATATACTAATCACGCTAAAACTATACAAACCAACAACTAAAAGTAATTAAAGCACTACTTTGTTTTTTGCGAGACAATATTGACATATTTTCTAATGTTTTTGGGTTTATCTAAGGAGATAAGTTTTTTGCGGCTACGTTTGTCATTGTTTTGTCTAGGTTTCCCAAAGATAACATTGTGAAATGAAAGTAGCCTTATTTATCCCTGAGAAGGGTTTTTTTTTCCAAATGTTTAGTTTTTTTGTGTATTGTTTTCTACATGTTTTTTTGTATTTTCCAAGGTCATGTTTTGAAATTAATGTACAAGAATGATTAAGCATGGATGCCCCCAGCGTGATGCGGGAATATACAAATGACAAAATGCCATGTGCATATGTGTAGAAGATGACAATAGGATTTTTCATGCTGAGTGTTAGATAGGTCTATACAAAGGCAATGTCCTTCATGTAGATATAAGACTAAACAAACCAGATCATGGCAAGGCAAAGGTGATCCTAGTAGGGTTCCTAGACCTAGTAGAGAAAGCCGTATCTAAAGAAGTGGTATCAATTACTCGTCATTCCATAAGAGTAACTTGTGTGTGATGAATCCAAATTTGAGTGCCAAATTGGTTTTTCACTTAAAGACTACCACCTGTACCACAATTGCATGGTTTTCACACGAGGATGACCTGCTTTTTCTTTATTATTATTTTTCTTGTGTTTTTTCTTTGTTTTCCAATTTTTAGTTTTTATTTGATATTCCCGTCATGTATAATGTAGAAATACTTTAGGTGCATGGATTTCATGGGTTCCAGAAGCTCTTCACCATCTGAATATGCAAGTTTGTAGGCCCCTGACCCATAATTTGTAATTACAACATAAGGACCCAATCAGTTAGCCTCAAACTTTCCTTTCTTTTATCTTTCTTTAACAATGTTCTTATTATTTTCTTTGATAACTAGATCCCTACATAAAATTCTTGATGAATGATGCATTTATTAGATCCTCTGGACACTCTGTTGTGATAAAATTTTAGGTGATGGAACACTCTGATACATATTTCATCTAATAGTTCTAACTTTGCTAGGTGAGCACTTTGTAGTCTTCATCTTCATCAAGATAGTCTCTGAGAGATATTCTTAGGGAGGGAACTCCACTTCCAAGGGTATGATGGCTCCATGCCATAGACAAGTGAATAAGGGGTTGCACTAGTAGGAGTGCGGATGGAAGTACAAACATGCCTAAAGGTGGGATGTATCCATAGATGCCAATTAACAGCCACTTTTACTAACATTTTCTCAATAATCCACACAAGGTTTCATGGTGGCTTTGTCCGCCTATCCATTACCTTGAGGGTAATAAGGAGTAGACCACTTAAGTTGGATATGGAAGAGTTGACACAAATGTTTTAGCCATTTTATTTTTGAAAGATTTACATTATCGGTGAAAATGGACGAGGGGATCCCGTAACGGCATATGAGATGGTTCAATGATGAATTTTGAAATCTGCGCACACAGTGACATAGGTAAGAGGAACAACCTCTACCCATTTGGTAAAGTATTTTGTGGTGGGTGATGATAAGAGTAAGGTGACCATCTGATGAAGAAGGATAGAGCTCCCTAATGAGATCCAAGCCCCATTTAGAGATGGCCAAGTCATTGTAATAGGCTATAAGGATTGCTTCAAAGCATGTATTAAATTCCCATACTTCTGGGGCATAGTAGTTCACACTTCTTTAAAAATTTTGCAACAATCAAATTCCATGTGGGCCAATAATATCCCCACTACTCATAGCTTCTAGCTAATACCATACCACTAGTATGTGCTCCACAAATGCCCCTATGTACTTCCTTAATTACGTGGATAGAATCAGCAACATCCAAATAGAAGCAGATTCCCGTTCAATATTCATGATTATAAAGGGTGCCTCCTAGGAGGGTATAATGGGCTATGCATGAATAAAGGATTTCTTTTCAGAATGGGTGGATGTGAGGGGGAAAGGTTCCATCTTGTAGGTATTGGAAGATAGGGTCGTACCAAGGGATAAAAGGACCAATAACTTTCACATTCCAAACATGATTCTGACATATCATATATAAAGGTACTTGTAGATGTTCTACAAAAGAAAGGAATCTTTATAAGCCCTTCTTTAGGCACTATTGGCAAGAGATACCATAGTAGACCATGGCATCTATGGATCTATTATGTGACCTTGGTTCTGTTTAAAGATGATTTGTTTGAATACTCCTCAAAGTTTCAAATATTCCATGAATAAGCTTCTCATATTTAATCTTATAATCATCATTAACCTATTTTATAATAGTTGAGAGTCCCAATGACTTTTAGTTGTCTAATATTCATGTAATATCTAGTTTGAGTCCGGTGATTGAGTGCTTCATACTCTCCAATATTATTTATACATGGAATCCCAACCAAAATTCTCATTGTATGACATCGTCATTTGGAGTGATGCTGAGGACCACTACTCTGCTCTTGATCCATGGAAGGTAAAAGACCCATCGAAGTGAACCTTCACTCTAACGAACTCTTTCAATATACAGATGGATGCATCTGGTAAATCTAAGTAACAAGGTTCCATTCCTAGGAGAGGAGATTCTACCAACTGATTGCAAGTAATGTTATTTTAAAGAACTTCTAATTTACAACTCAATGTCAAACTCACTCAAGAGAATGATCCAAGTATCCATTCATCCTGGGTAGGGTGGGTTTGGATAAAAGGTAATTTGAGAGGGTCAAATTTAATATGAGCTTGGTCTTATTATTCAGGAGATAATTGAGAATTTTTAAGCCCAAAGGGCATGACTTTGTAGCAGAATGTTTCCCAATGGGTTTAGTATGAATGACATATTATGTTTGATCTTCCTCTAGAATTTGGTATCTGGTTATAACTTGAAAAGCCATCGTCAAGGATAAACATTTCATAACCTAGCTGTAGAATCATGACTACTCATTTCGAAACTTGTTAGGTAGGGGAAAATCATTTTTTGGACATGCTTTGTTGATGTCATAAGGGAATCCATGTAGATCCTTATCCCTACAGGGCCTCAAATTGCAGATACTGGTTGGACTATGTTACCATTGTATTTCCACTCTTTTGTTGGCAATAGGTTTTTGAAATCAAAAATTGTGCCTACAACCTCTCAATTCATATGCTTTGACATGTGTGCAACTTTCGATGCACTGTTCTTAATTTTGTGTTTGATTGGTATGGCCTACATGGGTGCACAAATGAGGTTGGGACCAACACATTCTCACATATTCTGCCTCTGGCATATTCTAAATGCGTGTCCAAGTGACTAAGGTCCACGTCTTATTTTTTTATAAAGGTATTTTTTTGTTTTTTTTAGTTTCTAATCATTGCACTGAGGGTTTTCGTGAAGCTCATTTTTGTTGTCAACTTGACTATTCTGGGTAGCATCCATAAACAATGTTGATGCCTGATTGTTTCTCAAAAGAATTTTTTAGAAAAAAGCTTCGCCATCTGTGTAGGATCAGAGGGACGAGTAGATTTGACATATGGTAGTTTCATGATCAATTGATAACTTCATAAATCACTTTGTTTGGAGTCTTCAATAGTATTGTTTGTTTCTGACCTCACCGAGAGGGTGTATACTATGGAAGAAGGGTTTCATTTCAGAGCCTACTTTAGTAACAAGCTTTAATTCTGAATTTCATCTCAGAGTTATCCCCAGTAGGCAGGACCAGTGAATTTAGATTCGTGTTCCCAACCTCGCCTTTTGTGATTCCCCTACCTTCCCCTTCTTTTCTCACTACTTTTTTCTTCATTCCTCCCCATCTTAGTTTCACACACCTTCACTTGATATCTAAGAATGCTTGTGAAAGAATAATGATGGTATAAATTTCCCTTGCACCTATGGGACCATGGGAACCCAGACAAATGGTTAGTATTTCATTAAGAAATCACGTTGATTCAATAAGGGAACTGACCTATGTTTAATCAACAATTGGTATAGTAAAAACCTGATTTATAAGATTTTGGATATTTATCTATGGGGAAAAGGATTGTGTCATATGGCATAGCTAAGTGACCTTGAAGACTCTGGGAATAAATTTTGTAATCTTCATGATCTTCAAAAAGGAAACACTTAATCAGAGCTCACCGATCTGCTTGGAGTAATTAGGAAATCTTTTTTGACACATGTACCGTAATCATTTGTGTGAAAAGTACCTTGTTAAGAGTCTTAAAACAGGTTTGTGACATGTCAAAAAGAGATTTCTTATTCCAAGGCCAAATCGTAAACATGTGATTAATTGCCAACAGGAGTGCAAAAAAGGCATTTCAGAGCATGTAGACTCCTGAAAATTTATTCCAAATCCATGTGACCCATCAATTCAGGCCACATGGCACCAATAATGGTTCGAAGACCTTTGACAACTGGAGGCACTATAACTAGTGACATGAACCGAAGCTGCCCGTAAGATACTCTATACTAGGGTCTACTAACATTGGCCATTCTTCTATAAGAGGGAACCCTAAGATTCACCCCCACTGATGTAAGTATTCCTGTGGGTCCTTAGATCAAAGGATCTTCCACAACAACTGTACTTAATGGATAATGCTCTTCAATGCTCTAGTTATGGTTGAACCAGTTGAGAGATGGGGATTGGATTTTTTTGGTCCCTTAATCATTCTTCACAAAAGATAGGAATATTTCTTGAAACCTTGTACGACTATGTGACAGTCACATGAAGTAGAAGTGTGAGGCATTGAAATATGAACCACCTAAACGAAAGCTGTTGTCTTGGAAGTTATTTCCTTTGGAACAAATTGATGATAAACAGTTACTAGATCTCACCAGGAGCATAGTTTTATCGCTGAGATACCATAATTCACGTGAGCTAATTTTTCCAAGATTTCAAAGGATTACCAAGGTATAGGAAGGTCATCTCCTTACCAAAAATATTCAAATGGAGTCCGGTGTTATGTTTCATTGGCAAAAAAAATTTAAAAACTTTAAAACAGCTCTGCTTACCAAGACAATGAGTTTTTTCACTTGTCGCAAAGATTGGCGTGAAGAGACTCCTTCTTCCAGTTGCCTTAGATATTTGGAAAAACTTGGAAATGACTTACAAACGATTTTTCAGGCCATGCCTAGGTCCCATTAGGGACAGGGGAACCCATGTGGTGGATACCACTTCATATGAGCACAAGAAGCCCACATTGACTTAGATTCTTGCGTGGACAAGTGTCATGTATTAAGGAGTGCAAGTGTTTAAAGGGTGTGGTAATTCTCACGATTAAGTAGACCCCCTAGCTCAAAAACCCAAGAAATAAAATTTTTTTCCTTACTATATCATCATATGAGTTAGATGGAATTTTAAAAGGTTTGGGAGCACTTCTTATTAGATCAAAGGGTTACGCTACCCTAAGAGTAACAGGAAGCCATGTGCATGGACAGACAATCAATAAAAGGGTCCATTGTGACAAGTCAGGACGCGGACATCTGGCTATATTGTAACTTACACAGTGGGTCGGGCCACCGATAGACTTTAGAAGTTCAAGGTTAACCGAGTTTTTACATCCTATTTTTTTCTTGAAACATAATGAGTGTTAGGATACATTGAAAATCATTGCTAACACATCATTTCAGCATACAACTCACATTTCTTGTAAATGCTGAGGACACGTGGCAGGTCTAATGATCGTCGTATACCTGCGAACTCCATTGCTATGAATTTTACAAACCGACTTATAATTTGTTAAATCTTAAATAGTTTTTTAGTCTAATTTTGTATACTGTCAATTGCATTCAAACATTCTCTTACCATTATAGCTCTACGGTATGAGTGACACTGTTTCAAAAGGGGCTTGACCTATCTAGTGATATTGTGTTACCATATTCATCTGACATCACATTTGGTTTCAAAACTAAGGTAGATAATAGGACATTGAGCAAAATGTCCAGCTTGTGACTACATTTTGAGCCATCAATTGAATTGTGTCACCACAAAATCTCACTGTTCGTATATTACCTGTCCTAGACGGCTAGTCGTTATTTTAGAATTCATTACCTTACTTCACATTGATTTAGCAATTGGTCTTGTGGCTGATTTACGATCCTTCACCCATTTTGACCATAGTTAATGACACGTTCAGATTGGGTCATTTCCTAGGTCCCTTTTTGAAAGGTTACCTCATGATGGTGAACTTATTCTTCTTAGTTGGCCATACTTAGTTTGAGTTGCAAAGCAACGGAATGATGCCCGGATGGTTCCCTAAGGTTCATCATATTTCTAGTGAAATGCCTGTCATTTGTGACTCACTAATCTAGGTTGAACCAACTAGTTCAGTTCTAGTGTGCGTAAAGATCTGATGAACAAATACGGACCTCGTAGGGTGTTGCTATAGGAACTAGTAACTCATGTACCATATTGCACGAACGTATTTAGTCACAAAATGAAATAACTCACATAGTAATGGCATTATGGCTAGCCAACTATACTATAGAAACCAGGTATCACGTACCTTGTTCGTACCCCTGAGGTTCCTGGGTCATCAAGACATAGTGTAGAATTGAAATTCCTCTAGTGGTGTGTGTCAACAAACCTATGCCGATGACCTCTAATTCCATACCTTATGTGCAGTATGCATTAACCATATCATTACTGATAGTCTACTGGAAAAGATTATCTCCTAACAAGAAATTTCGTTGATGGATTGTCATAAATATCTGCTTCTAACAAGTGCACTAGCACGTAAAAACAGGATCCCAATGCCAGATTCTAATTCCAAGCGTAGTCTTCCAGTCATCAAATCAAGCTGAGAAAGTCCACCTAGATTAGTCAGTGCGTAATTATAAACCAATTTTGATAAAACACGGTCTGGAAACTGAAATAGAGGTCTATTGGATCCGCAACGTAACTATGGTGATTCTGTCTAGTCAAGGACGAGTCTTCTTAGATTGATCAGATTTACTGTTCAGTATGTAAACTGTTCATAATTTATCAGGTGGCATTACTCATGAGCTGAGTGATCATCCAAAGAATATTTGCAAGTTATGTAAACTTATAGTTGCGTCTAGAGCAATGTTTTAGGCCCCATTGGGTAACAGTGATTGATAATAAGGGAACCATATATTCTCTTTATCCAACTCATGGCATCTCATATAAATAGTATACATGGATGACAGAATACCAAGGATGTCACTATTATCCCCAGTAGCTAGTAGAATGTATACAAATCAGGCAAATGATTACAAGTACAAAAGAATCATGATTTCAATAAAAATTTATCAGGACCAATGTAGTTTCAGACCAGCGTGTTATGTCAATTCATTCATACCAATAGTACTTAAAAGAACATCATTCAATGATCCAGTTACATTGCTCCGGCCCTAGGGGTCAAAACTGTGAGACAAAGGGATCCAAAATTAAATCCATGCACGCCATAAACTTTCTTAACCTTCAAAGTTAGCATCCATGATCTGTCATCTGTAAAAATTGCTAATTCAATTACATATGAACTGAGAACTGATCAGAGAACTAAGCTATTAAAGTTTGGTGTTTTCCACTTAATTATTCCAAATAATTTACAATGAAAATAATTGTACATCCTACAAACAATTTACAATACTATTTTTTGTTCATTGCATTTTTAAGTAAAGTACATGCTATAATTCTGAAGACACAACTGGCATAGAGTTATAACATATTGAATGGATCCTATAATATTACTTTAAAACCGTGATAAGATGATTTGGAATCTCTTTGAAAATAATTTCATAAGAATAAGAAATAAACCTGTGAAACTCGCATATGCTCATATTTGTGCTCCATAATACAAAACTCTAAGAATCAGGTTTCGATCAAGGCTAAAAGCAGCCATAACTCCCTGGTAAGAATGACTAACGAGATAAGCATTCTATCCATAAATAAAAGCGAACAAACATTCGTTATCTCTTGTCAATGCATACCTATTGAGATCAAGAAGATTTTATGCTGACTAACGGTCAATGCAACTCCTTTTTGGTCTATACTAAGTTTTAAATGTAAGTAGATTGAATTCATAACTGATCAAAATTAAGACCACAAATCTAATTAGGCACTTGCATGATTAGTATTTTAAATTGTTTCTATCTGAAAGTCTCGGTAGACGAATCCAATGATGCAAGGCCTAGAATTCTAGACAACACCTAGTCACAACTAGAAAAGCACATCACTCATCCTAGGCTGAGAAATTACTCACCTGAATGCATGCAAAGTTACTAGGTTCCCCTTAATAGTTTGACTCTGTTGTAATTAGAATAGTAGCATGATGAAGTAATGTAAACATATATTTAGAAACTAATCCATCTATACATCAGTTATACTGTAACAGATCTATAAGCCTGCTATAAATGTAAATCATCATGATTAATAATAGTATACATTGACAAACATATCAGATAACTGTTTTTTAGCCAATATTCTTCATATATTCATCGGACCAAAAATAGTACAAAGCTTCATACAATACCAGACATGCATGCATGGATCTGTTATAATTGATCCACATCTCAAGAATGCACTCATGTACAGAGAATCTCTTACCCTTCAAGCAGTATGCATACAAAGGCCTAGGAGGTATCTCTTACTAATGTAATTTTCATTACATACTATAATGGTGGGGGACTTGCCGTTCACCACTAAACTACGATACCAAAATAGGTCGCATGCTAATAAAGCCACGCGCCTGTTATACGAAACTATAGCCAGTACATGCAGGTAATACTATCTATAGATCGCTAAAGGAGTTAAACTATAGTGGGGATCTCGTTCTTCAGCTTATGCCCATGCAAGGAGTGATTTGACATATTCTTTGCAATATCCATGAAGAGTGGCAACGCAAGTCTCAGGCATTTCTTTGTGTGCTCCGCACGCCAACCTCTAAAAATAGCCCTGATCTCCAAAATCAAGCTAAGTACCATTTAAATTTAACTCTACACCTCCGCACGCGATGCCTTCCTATACCTTCGCACAGCCGGGGGGGGGCGGCGGATCCTGTGTTGGTTCTCCCATGCCCCCACTCATGTGTGAGCTTCTACTAAGTTTTTCTCTGATCAAAGTATCAGCATTGCTTCCATCAGACAAAATTGCATGATGAGATTTTAGTACTGTTTTACTTCTGGTCCCGAAACGGAAAACCAATGGGATATACCGAGAATTTCTTAGATTAACTAGTCACGTTGTGCACCCCCAACGCTCACTCAGCCTAGGTTGGAGTGCTCACCCAAAGCCCGCAAAGGTACCAAGTCCCTCTTAAGCAGAATGGTGGCATGATAAAGCAGGTAAACATATATTTTAGAAACTAATCATATCTATTCAACATTACACTTAACCAGATCTATAAGCGCTTAAAGGTAAATCATCATGAAAATAATAATATGCATTGATAAAACACATCAAACACTGTTTTTTCGGCCAATTTTCTTTATCTATTCATCATACCAATAGTACAAAAGCTTCATACAATACTAGGCATGTGCGCATGGATCTGTTACAATTATCCAATCTCATGTACTCATGTTTCTCTCATTCTTCATAGTATGAGTCTCTATCTATCTCTTAATTAATTCATTACATATGTATATATAGGGTGGGGAGCTAGCCCTTCACCACTTAACTCTACCAGAAATAGGTTACATGCTAATAATAGCCACATGCCTTTTTATAACTACAGCCATACATGCAAGTATACTATCTGTAGATCACTGAGAGTTAACTACAGTGGTGGATATATTCTTAGCTTATGCCCATGCAAGAGTGAGTTTTCATGCTCCTTCAAAGAATCTCCATGAAGAGTGGCGTGTAAGTCTTGGCATTGCTTTGTGTGCTCCACATGCCAATCTATAAGAATAGACCTGATCTCCAAAATCAGCTAAGTCCTTGAGAGTCTGACTCTACACCTCCACATGTGACACCTTCCTATACCCTCGCACTTTTTCTCCTATGTTGTTATTCTATGCGGACTTTGTGTGCAAGTTCAACAAAGTGTTTTCTCTAATCAACATTACCCCACACTAATCTCTTTGTCACCTCGACAATGGCGATGTCCAAAACTTATACAAAGAATGGATAAATAAAGAATGGTTGAATAAATAAAGAATGGATAAATTTTGAATAAGGAATACACAGCTAACAAAACTGTTTAAGCCTCAAACCCCTCTGTCTCATCCTGAAGCAGCAACTCTAGATATTCTTCTTTGATATCTACTTCCAGGTTCTCCCACGCCGTTAGCACCACTTTTGCCGTCTCAGGCACGTCTGCAATGATGGACTGCAGCTCTTCCATGGTAAGTTTCCCTTGCTCATTTTGTATCACAAGCATTACACTTGACATAGAGGTTTGCACCCCTTCCAGTACATCCATATTCTGAGCAATGAGCTTTCCTAGCTCCTCCAACCTCTCCTTATGCAGTGCCTACACTGTAGCTAGTGCCTCACACTTTTTCTTTACCAGGACTAAGTGTTCAGCGCAGCCTAGGGAAGCATCCTTCATCGCCTTGTGGACCTCATTTTTTTCCTCTAAGGTCTTTCATCGCAATCAACGCATCTAGGGATATGCATATTGTTAGCGCATGATCGGCTTTCTTGAGCTCATCACGGGTGGCTTACAGTAGGCCTTCATAAGTAGCAATCTTCCTTGCTACTGCAGCCTGCACCTTTCTCTAACTCTTTCCCCCAGATTCCTTGGGCTATGAGGATACGCGTGCCTTTTCATCTTCTAACACTAATGTTATCATTGTTTTCACATAGTGCATTACAAAAGGAAATTCTTTTTGTACCTGGGATTCCAGATGTGGGCATACTTTAGAACATCATCCCCAATTTCCTCTGCCATATTAACAAAAGTGTCATATTTTCTTTTGATCAAGTCCTTTTCCTGTATGAGGCGCACTATCTCCACATCCTTGGCTTTCAATTTCTCTGTCAACACCTTAATGGTAGCAGATTTATCTATGTTTCTTCTTGCTACTTCGAAGGATACCTTAACTAGAGCATTGCTCACCTACTTTTCTGACATCACCATTGGTTTAATTGTCATGTGGCACATTTCAGGTGCCTTCTTCAACTGCCTTGATGTGCACAATTCTTCACCAAATCAAAGTTAGGCTCGTCCATATGCGTGTGCATAGACCATGAAAGCTACTTCCTTGTGCACAAAGTCACCTTGTCGTCATCCATGAGCACCCATCTAAATAAATCCTTCTTCTCGATGTTGCTCTGGAACTGAGTGTGAACAATCATCTTTGGGTCTTCTGCATACCCCATGGTATGTGCCTTGGCATCCTCCCTTGTTCGACAGGATATGGACCATCTTGGAATGGCCACATCAAGGTTAGGAATACCAGATGTATCCCTACCCTTGTCCTGTGTAGCCTTTGATTGATCCCCTTCTTCTCCTTCCATCTTCTCCTCCTCATGTTGAGGCTCTTCTTCAGTTGGAGAGGAAGGCACCTTCTCCTCAGATTCTTCTGTCTCCTTGCTCAGCCTGAGTTTTCTTCGTTTCTTCTCCTCTGGCTCCTTCACCTGTGGGGTTTCTCCTTGCACCCTTGTGTGCTTAAACACCTTCTTAAATCTTTGGGCACCCTATGCTCCTCCCCCGTAACTCCTTCTCCTTGGGGAGTTGTCATGTGCTCCTCCTCCTAGCCAGATGGTTGCTTCCTCCTTCACACCAAGCTGCCACTATCTTCGAGTTCTTCATCCTCTTCCTCATCATCTTTCTTGGGCACAGAGGGCCTAGGTGCTGAAATGTTTTCCATAGTATGCTTTCCCTTTGGTGGCCCTAGAAGCACAAATTTTTCTCCACGTACTTTTTATTCTCCATTTTAAGCTTCAGTTAGGAGGTATATTAGCGTGGCCTCGATATCCGCAATGGCCAGAGTTTCTAGCTTAATGCTCAAGATCTCTGAGATATTATTCTCATTGTATGCATTCCTCCCTAGATATCCATATGTCTTCTGCAGGGTTTGATATTCACATTCCACCTTGTCTGCATTAAATACCAACCTCCATGTGTTGGTGAACTAATGAACTGTAGCCTGGAAGTATTGCGTGGGAAATGCATATGGAAGTTTGCACCAAGGGCTCCATGACCCATCTATCATTAGAAAGCATGTGCAATACAAAAGTGCTGGTAGACTGAAAACTTGTACCTATTTCCCTAGGACCGAAGGCAAAGTCCTTGGGTATACGTCATTCTTCTCCAAACGCCGTGCAGAGCCTATCATACCACATCTTTTCTCGCTCCTTCACCTCTTTTGTCATCGACCCCTTGCAAAGATACTTGCTAAATCACTTAGCTGGAGACTTTTTATTCATGGGGTATTCCCATATATTCTCTTTTGGGCCATCTAGTACCCCAATCTCCATGAAGACCAAACTTAGTAGGACGCAGCCAAAACTTATCTTATTCCCTTCACGCACTTCCTCTACTATCCACTCTGTAATGAAGCCGACAATGTTATAAGTGGCTCCTTCTGACATGTGCTTTGCCACATGCAGCCACATAGAGTTAACTTGTGACCAATATTCTTGGTCATTCAATTTTGTGGTTAGATGTGTTGTTGCCTGTACTACTGGACAATTTTTCAATCTGTCAATGTCCATTCTGCGCGGTCCTTTCTGATAGCCCAACGCTTTTGTGTCTCCAAGATGGAAACTTTTGTCAGCTAAGTCGGTCTTAATATCTTCACCCGATTGCCCTGTAATCCAGTAACTGTGGCAATAAGGATGGGTGTCAATCTTACCCTTTGTCCTGCAAAGTAGAAGAATTCCTTATGGACTCAGCTCATTAGCCATCTATACAAGGGTGCATACTTTCCAAAGTATGGAAGCTCATAAAGCTTGGTAGACACCATTTCCTTTTAGTAGCTTTTCCCCAACATCATCATATATTGGCATGTCGTCCTCAATGCACCTATTCATTTGAGAAGTGAGGAGGTCATCTAATTTCTTCTGGTTTTCATTGGTCCAGTGATTGTATTCACTTATCTTACTCTGTCTTATGTGGGTATTCCATTCCTTCCCCACAATAACTTCCTCAGGGTACTGCATTTTGGAAAAATTACTCTCCGGGGCCATCTCCTCCTCTTCTTCCACCACCACCTTCTTCTTTTCCTTTACCGGTGCTGCTTTCTTCTTTAGTGCCATTCTTCTTTCAGGGTTTTGTTTTCTAGATTTTTATGTTGTAAGTTTTTTCAGTGGTTTTCTTTAAACCCTACTTGATCCAACCGTGCCCTAATTTGTAATCGTCACAAACTTGTGCACCCTAGCTCTGTTTTGTTACTCTGCTTCATCAAACCCTTTTCCTAGGGGATTCAAGCCCTTCCAATAAGTAGATCTGTCTTTCGCACCTGGTTCACTTGCTTCGTACCTTGAATCGGTTAGCTTATGCTCTTCACGTGTAGGCTCTTTGTCAAATTCTCATACTCGCAAGGGTAAAAATGAAATTACATCCCGTCCTTATATAGATTTCTAATTTTTACTGCATTAATTGCTCCTCCACCTACCAAATTCTCCTCATTTATTACCCATTTTTATCATTTCCGCACGGTATACCTTTGCACCAAAAGCTATAACCTTCTAGTGTGCCTTTTACCCTTTGTCACAGACTTCTCTTCAGCATGCACCCTAGCACCTGAGTACCTCATCACTGCATGATCTCTAGGTAATTACCATGGCCACCGCTTACCTTGTGTTATACGTTCTGTCATCCATCTTCATCCTTTCTTATCTTGAGAAGCAATCTTTTGTCAGTTACCCTTAGCAACCTTCTTTCTCAACACCCACAACATGACATCTTTGCAGCATATACCTGAGAGTCACCAACAATCCACCCCACATGAAAAGGATGTGCAGTCCTCTACGCATCAACATGCTTCATATTGTAGTTAGCTTCATGTGCGCAAGCATGCTTATTACAAAAACAAGAGCTAAAATTGACAAAGCATAGCGACGAGGAAAGAAATACATTAAGGAAATGCATAAAGGGAAACCTAATTTACTTGGCAATAGCCTTATTACAAACACCAAGAAGACTTATTTATAGTAGGGCTTCAACCTACTCCCATTAAAGTAACCAAGAAACCTTGTGCCATCAATTGTTTCCAACTGGCAAGCACCTGACTCAAGTATATGAGTGATAACATATGGCCCCAACCAATGCACCTTGAGCTTTCCTAGATGGCGCAGAAACTTGGAGTCATATAGAAGTACCATTTGTCCCACTGCAAGTTTCTTATCCTTGATGTGTCGATCATGCCATGCCTTTTGGCACACTTTCTCCTGTTTCTGACTCCAGCGTGCGATGGCTCAGTGCTCATCTAGTTGAACCATCTTCTCAATCTGTTCTTCCAAGGCTTACACATCAACTAGACCTCTAGCGTGCACAATGCATAAAGAAGGTAACATAAATTCTATAGGAAGAATAGCTTCCATGCGCTAAACACCAATTGAAAAGGTGTGGCTTTGTTCAATCTTTTGTATGTTGTTCTATAAGCCCAAAGAACAGCAAATACTTTATCATCCCAATCTTTCCTTCCAACATCACAAATCTTGGTCAATGTGTGGCTCAAAATCTTGTTAAAAGCCTCAGCAGTCCCATTTTCCTGAGGGTGATAGGGTGTAGTTTTATGGTGGGAAACCATAAACTCGTCTAAAAGAATTCATATTGTCTCATTTGAAAAATGTGTGCCCCTATCACTTGTTAAACTTAAAGGACAACCATACCTTGTAAGGACATTCTCCCATAAGAACCCTTGCTGTTGTAGCTATTGTACAATCCTTTGTAGGTGTTGCTTCTACCCATTGGTAAGATAATCTATACAAGTGATGATATAGCATGATCCAGTCCTATGCGCGCTGGTGAAATAGGCCCAATAAAATTCAATTGCCCATTTCTCAAAGAGTTTTGCACTTGTTATTGGTCATAGGGGCATCTCATCCCTTTTTCCTGGGCAACGAAGACATTGACAATGGTCACATGTCTTACAATACTCTTTACAATCCTTGTACAATGTTTCCCACCATAACCCGGCAAGTAGGATCTTGCGTGTTGTTGCATCACCTACATAGTGGCCACCTGCAATACCACCATGTGCTTCTTCCATTATGTCCTTTTCGTTCATGCTCTAATACACAATGGCATAACACCTCATCTCTGCCTAACTTGTACAAATCACCACTAATTAACATGAATGCTGTTGCGTGAATAGCAAGTTATTTCTTCTCTAAAGCTTTCATGCCTTCTGGTGCCATACCAGTCTTTAGAAAGACAACAATGTCCTCCAATTCTGATGGCACGCGTTGTAACCTATACAGTTGTGCATTAGGCATGGTCTCTTCTATTGTTTGTGCCTCTTCTCCTGATTGAATTCTAGACAAGTGATCCGGTCCAGAATTGCTTTTTCCTGGTTTTACCACAACTGTAAAGTCAAACTCTTGAAATAAGAGTATCCATCGGCATATGCACCCCTGTAAAACAGGATTGTTCACCAAATACTTTAATGCCATGTGATTTTTATAAAACACAAATGGTGTAGCCAACAAATACTGATGAAATTTGTGCAAGGCATAGATCATGGACAAGGCCTCACACTCTGTAGTGGTATAATTCTGTTATGCAGGGGTCAACTTCCTACTAGTGAAGAAAATGGGATGATCCAACGATACCTTCTCCTGGTTGAGCTAAGACAACACTAATGGTTGTGCCAGAGGCAGTCCACATGAACATGAAAAGGTTTATCCCATGAAGAAAAATGCAAGATAGGCATGGTAGTAAGTTTCTTCTTCAATATCTCAAACGTGCTGCTGTGACTCCCCTAGTAGAATGTACCTTTTCCCTGGAGCAACTCTTCCAAGGGCGTGAAAACTTTTGCATACCCTTTTATAAACTTCCAGTAATACCCTGTATGACCCAAAAATCTGCGCACCTCATGCTGACTGGCTGGTGCTTTCAAGCCTATGATAACTACAACTTTAGTTGGATCAACCAGCAACCCTTCCTTGCAGATAATATGTCCTAAAAGTGTGCCAAAGGGAGTAGCAAAGATGCACTTCTTGATGTTCAATGAGATACTCAACTGTCGACATCTTTCAAACATTAAGCGTAGATTGTCACAATGATCCTTAATCAGCCCATAAATGGTCCAATCATCAAGATAGACATGTAAGAAGTTATGAATAAAATCCTTGAAGGCTTGTACCACTATCCTTGAAAATACAGCAGGTGCATTCTTCAATCCAAAGGGCATCATAGTATAGGCAAAGCTTCCCCATTTAGTAGTGAAGGTGGTCTTCTCTTGATCTTCCGGGGAAATCCTAACCTGATGATACCTTGAAAACCCATCTGTAAATGAATATATTTCGTGCCCAGCCACTCCTTCTAATATTTCCTCCATGAATGGTGTAGGAAAGGGATCTGTAACACATGTTGCATTCAACTCCCTATAATCAACACAAATTCGAATCCTACCATCCTTTTTGATGCTTATCACCATAGGACTGACCCATTCTGATTCATCCAATGGTTGAATGATCCTAGATTTCAACATCTTGTCAACCTCCTCCTTTACTTTCTCGCACAAATTGGGATTCATCTGATATGGTCGCTTCCTAATAAGGCACGCACCTTCCTTGAGCTTTATCTTCATTTCCCTGAGTGATATATGCATTCCTTTAAGTTTCATGGTATCCTCTTGGGAATAAGTCCTCATAGTCTTAAAGTAACTCTATGATCTTTGCTACCTTTGATTCTAACCAATAATCCCCAATTATAACCTCCTTAGGTTCATCTTTTGTGCCTATATTGACCTTTTTTGTCTTCATAGGTTCATGATATGCGTGCACATCTACATCTACACTGGATAACACTTCATGTGTTCCATGTGAATGATCCATGTCCAAGTGCTCAACTTCCTCCTCATTAATTATGTAAACCATCTTCCCCTTATCTTTTTCCAGAGAAGCGCACTCAAGTAATATGATATCATCTTCTTCATCCGTAAAATGCGCCCCTGTCTCTGTCTCACCAAATAATTCCTGAATAAGTTCTTCCACTTTCCCACTGTCTCCCATGGTTAAGCGCTTGATAAAGCTTAAAGTTGTGTTCATTGGTGGCGTAGATGAAAAGAAGTCAAAAGTTTGGATCATCCCTGCAGTTAAAGTTTTCCAATTTCCAGTGTTGCGATGTAATTCAGCATAGACGTACCAAGTACATGCGCATAACCTTGTAGAGTAGAATAAAACCGATGCACC
Organism: Taxus chinensis; assembly: GCA_019776745.2. Lineage (NCBI taxonomy): Eukaryota > Viridiplantae > Streptophyta > Pinopsida > Cupressales > Taxaceae > Taxus > Taxus chinensis. The sequence goes on along the minus strand of JAHRHJ020003260.1, from coordinate 24,563 downwards.
CAAATTTGAGGGTGGTAATACTTCCTGTCCTACTATCCAGAGTCTCTCACACTACTGGATATGATGTTGAGCAGGTTGATAACCATGATAAGGGATTATTTTTGTAGGTACATTACTTCTTGAAAACCTGGTTGATAAAGCGTGGTCCCAATCGTTCCCCATTCTAAGAGATTATCCCTGTGGACTACCCACCAGTGCGTGGCTATCCCGCCCAAAGTATATGACAACATATCTCATTGTTTAAGTTGGTTAACCCAGTTTGTTTCCATGACCTGTAAAAATCCAGCCAAATCTTCAAACCCAGTATAGTGGGGTACTATGCACGACCTATACATTAAACATAGCGAAAACCCATTTTGCAAGTAACCGCGTGCTTAACTTCATACCCCACCAGTTCATAAGTGTCATGAGCCCAAGTATCACAAGAAATACTAGTAGTATCGCTGATTGACTGAGAATCTTCCCAATGAAGGATTCCTTCTTTAGATGGATCATTGACCTCTGGGTCCCGAATAGCGCGTATATAGATTCTATTCAAGTCCTCTTCGCTTAAAGGTTCCACATATGGCATGCAAATTTCTGATCTATCAATGGTATTATGACCATTTCCTCCTTATTCTCAAAGCTGATATACCCCTTGTTAAACCTCATATCAGCATTGTTTACATAACACCAAGGGCGCCCAAGCAGAGCTAGGAAGCTATCGGCTTCTGCAAGCACTAGTACTTCGAAGTCTCATGTGAACTTGGCCCCTTGTATAATGATAGATGCATCCTTCAAAACTCCTATGGGAGTATCTTTCATTCTATTTTCCCTGAATAATACATTAGATGATGACTGCAATGGGGGTCTCCCCATTTGTTCCCATGCATCTTATGTAAGTACATTTACTTTCACACCTGTGTTAATCAAGATATTGCTCAACAGCCACCCATCCACAACAACATTCAAAGTGATCTCCTTATAAAAATATAATGAATATATCAAGAGCGGACGGGGAGAACAGCATCCAACCAATTCGCTTAAGATCAATTATGTTTTTATTCGATCACATATGTGATGTTGCGGCCAAATTTGACTCATGGCCGGAAACCAAAAAAAATAGTGGCAGTCACAGAGAAGTTGGAATGGTCAACCCAGTTCCCTCGTTCAAATATCTGGAGGGGCGGTCAACTTTGGGGCGAACCACAGGTTGCCAAGGTATGCTGGGCCCAAAGCTGATTATTGAGAACTTCAAGACAGCTCGTCACATACCATGAAAGTGCCCAAGAGAAAGAAGGGCGAACTCCTTTCCCCCTCACAGTAGGCCCGTTACCACAGCTCCAGCTATCACAAGGCGAAAGGGAGGATGTTTGCTGAGCTAGAATTGCTCAACCTAAAAGCATGATTTTCCAGCAAGGCCTCATTCGACCCTAGGGCTGTCTACAAGGGCACGTTGAGCCGAGTCAGTCTCTCAAGATGAGGATATTCTACATGGACGTCCCATGACGGTAAGAACTCAGAAGAAAGGATCACTCTCGCCTTGCATAAAGGAAATCATCCATGACGGAGTGCCTTGTCCCAAAAAGGCTTCCAAACCCGAAAGACGAGTAGACAAAGTATATAAGGACCCAGATGGGGAGATTGGCATTACCGACAGTGACAGAAGCAAAGCTCCTCAGACAATCGAGGAGAGGGTAAGGAGACTATGCGGAGAAAAGAGCATTGGTGCCGCATGAATGGTTAATCTACCTCGGGTGTAGATTTTACAACTTCTCCTTTGGGAAGGCACCTCCAAGGTCAAGAAGCAGCTAAAAGGCAAAGCTTGCGGAAGGTGGCCTGCCACCATCACGAGGAAGCCCCTGAAAGTCCTCTTCCTTCGAGCCTGAACAAGTAATAACCCGGATTCGACAGGAGAAGGAATTGGCAGAGGAATAGTCCTATACGACCATCACCCAGGAGGTCGCATAGCTACAACTCCGAGTCCCTTCTATCCCTTCTTCTTCTCTCCTCCCCTTCCTCAGATGTCGGCAACAACTCCTTTGGTGTGTCTTCTCCCCCTTTCTTCTACCCTCTCCCCTGCATATTCGTCCATCTTCTCTCTCTCGCTGAGTTGTCTTCCTCCATTTCTTCCCTTCATTTCCGGGGGACTCCATTCCCTTCCACATGTCTTCTAAAGCGGCGAGTTTCCCTTCTCCCGTGGGCATGTCTTTGGCTTCTTCAATGCCGCGCCGGGTGTCTCCACGTTATTCCACTCTTCCTACCGTTGCTGCTTACCCCTCTTGTCTCTGTCCTTCGTCAATGGGACCAGCTTGGATCTCTCAGCAGATGAGGCCAACCAAAGAGGAAAGTCCCCATCGCTACGGGGACTTTTCAGTCATTCCGGCTAAAGGAAGCAAAAGAAGCACAAGAACGGGTTACACGCTTCTCCAAGAGCGTGCCCGGGAGAGAGTTTAATGGAAATTGGCCTACCCCGATCTCACCAAAGAAAAAGAAGATCTCTCCGGCAGATTTCATAGTGACCCAAGTACAATGGGGACAATCTCGAAGTCTCAGGGGGAAGCTCTTCCGCAGTTGATGCACCTGCGAAAAGCTTCATGAAACCAAGAAAAAAGATGCTACTAAGGAGCATAATAAATACCTGCTTCAAGCCCTATAAATAGATGGTAAGTGCACCTCCCACAACCTTGCCCACCCGCGAGACTCCGAGCTGCCCTCAGTCGGAGAAGATCGATTAATATCAAAGGCTCGGCGACAAGGTATGGCTGTTTCTGCTTGGAGGAGCCACTCCTTAAGGATAGTGAAAAAGGTTATCGCCGAGTATATAGTTTATATACTGAACATCGAGAAGGCCGAATAGGAACTCCCAACCTTATCATTCCAGTATCAGAAGAGCCTCGAAAATGCCAAGACTCCAACCGAGGTCCGTCCAACAAATGTTTGACGTTCAGTCGAAGATTTGGTCCGTTGGAGTATTCGGTATCCAACGACCCTCAACAAATCATGTCCACTCGGACTATCAGTAGATCACTCGAATTTGTGTTAGAGAGATAACAAGGTGAATGAAAAGGCCCCTGGATGCGATGCCATCAATGGAGAAGATTTTCTATCTAACTCCAGGGTTGGCTCACTCCTTCCCTCACCTTGAGTCAGCTGAGGGCGATACTATCCCGAATTTCACGTAGCTAGCTTCTCTCAAGGGACAAGGGCCCGAAGTCCCACTTTCGGACATCGAATCCATCCCCACTACTGCCTGTAGAGACTTCATCGGGTCCTAACGGGCGGGTAAAGACCATTCCAGGGTCCCCGAAAAGCTCATTTATGAGCGGGAAACTTGCGAAGCAATAGTGAAAGGCACAAGGATCCATCACATGAATCAATTTGCGCCAATGATCAGCAATTTCTTGGAATAGCCGCGCTCAGTTTCCACATCTCATTCCTAATCCAGACAGAACAGGCGACCCTTTTAGGCCACAGGATGATGATGATGAATAGCTTCTTCTTCTTCTTCTTCTTCTTCTCCTCTCTATTCTCCGACTTGCTCTTCGAATAGCTGAAGTGTGTTTGCACAAACGATGACATCATCCATGTTGCATGCATGGGATATGTCAATCCATCCAAGTTGTAAAAGTCAACATTACTTTTTGGATATTTTATAAATAGCTGTGAATAAGTGTTGGCTCCATTTTGCCTTCTCTCCCTCACTTTCTATAAATACTGAATACTTGTTGTCTTCAAGCGGTGAACAGTTTCAGATGAAATATAGGTGAGAGAGAAAGACTTTGAGCTTTCTGTAACGATAAAACAATAATACAATTATTTAGACTTTGTGCCTCATTAGCTGTGTTAATACATTAGATCTTCTTATTTAGATCTACCCGCCGCATTTGTCTTTCTATTGAATTCATATCTACTTTTCCGTCGCTTTGTTTATCATATGCTTTGTTATTGATGTGATAGGTTTGGCTCTGTTTACTACCAAGCCCAAACATCGATCTTCGACCCTTCCACTTTGGAATTCATTTCTTTTTGCTCCTTCGGATCTGTCTTTCTCTTCTCCTTCTTGTAATCCTTTCTCTTCGCAGCCTAGACACCTACTGGTATGGATCCCAACCCCCGAAGGCAAATCTGTGAGACTTGCATAGGTTTCCTGCTGTAGAAAAAGTATGCAGTAAACCAGTTTCGCTTTGCTGTCTCAATATGTCTAAGCCCTGCACACTGTTGGCTCGTCTATCCATAGATCTGTCCCCTCGACAGATTTTCGACCAACAGTTTTTGGCGCTCGCGTGGGATCGAACTTTTAACAATTTTGGCCAACAAACAGATAACTCTTTCAGATCTATGCTGGTAGTAAAATAAAAATCAGGAAAATCACAGGTTGCTGCCAGTTTGCAAATCTAACGTTTTTGTTGAAAATTCCAAAAAATTGCAAAGTGCCCCGAAATTGAAAATTTCTTCTGAGAATCATAGATCTGGGCCTGTTACATATCTTATTCACTGATTTTATCGAAAATCATCATTTTCCGTCGATCATGAGTTTTTAACAATTTTCTGAAATGTTCTAAACCCTCTGAAAAGTAAAAACCAGATCCGAAAAATTGGCTTACTGATCTTCCGCCCATCATATCCCGCTGTCAGTTGTCATTTAACCACAATCGGTTTCTGAAAGAGGATAATTTTAAATATCAGAAAGTTGCTTTGCTGCTGGTTTGTCAAAAAACTAGAAAATCAGCAAGTACACCCAAAAATAAGTTAAATCTGGCTTTGCCCAATGTGTTGTATTGTATGTAATATTGCCAGATCTGAAAGGTACCCTGGCGACTGAGAGTGAACCTTTTACGCGCCAAGGCAGAAAAACAAGAGCCCGATGGAGAAGCCGATTCCACTTCATCGCTTCAGAGGCACAATTTCACGTAAACACCGCACGTTTTCAGCGATAAGTCGGCTAGCTGTCCTCCAGAGTGTCTCCATTCACGAAGAAAAGTCTTTGCCGCGGCGGGAGGGGGGGGGGGGGCTACCATCCACATCCCTGAGGCTTGTAACTCAGCGGGAACTACACTTCCGCTGTGTTATCTTGCCCGACTGTTCAGATGCGGTACCATGGGGAGGAAACGCTTATGGTGGACGTGGCTTTACCACATCCAGTTCACGCCTCCTCACGAAATCGAAAGAATTTCTAAATTCGACGTGGGAGCGGAAATCAAAGCACGGATCTCCACACATTTATGCTTCTTATGTCGAATGACAGATTTTGGAACAGTGGTGAATTCTGAGATGTGTAGTTTGCCTCTTTCTGGAAAACTCTACAAGGGCCTGCGCTGAATGGTTTCAGCATTTGCACGGCCGGGGGATCTTCACTAGTTGGGCAACTTTTTTGCTGGACGCTTTTGAAGAAGGTATAAGCCTTCCGAGGCGGTGCATTTACTTTGTATTGTGGTCACGGATCACTAATCTTGAAGAAGGAGGCAAATGACGCCTGCGCGATTTGGTTGCCCGATTCAATGAGATAATCACACCGTGTCCCTTACTGCCATGTTTCCAAACACCGGAAGAAACCAGAAGTGTGTTTTTTCGTTAAATGCCATTGAGTTCAAAGTTCAGCTTATTACTCCTTCAAGAGCGAGTGGCATACTCTTACCTCTCGCTCAGGCTGCTGCCATCGGATATAGAAGACAATTTGATAATTATCTAGCGACGTAAGAAAAGAATCAGTAAAGCCTAAGTATTTGGGCCCTTCGCCTATCATTATTGATCCAGCATTCCAAAAAATGCGAATGATTTGCGTGCACTAAAAAAGCAGAGGCCCAGGCCTGTCTCACAGTTCCTGTAACGGGATATCCCGTGGGGGATTTGGTTCAACACGCTTCACCAAAGCCGCCCGCTTGCCTAAAGTACTCACGGTGGCGCTTGACGCTCCGCCGGTCAATGCTGCCAGAAGTGAAGAGGAAAAGAAGAGCAATACATATGACGAACCTTCGCTCCAGGCGAAGATGGATCAAAGAGACTGTCGGTGAACCGACTGGCGACCCTCTACTAGTTGGATACATGGAACTTGATGAGGACGAATCTGATGAAGGAAAAAGGGGTACGCCAAGGCTATGCAATCGGGACAATCCTACGCTGTTTTACCCGCTCGCAAGGAAAAGAAAAAAGAAGCAGAGGTTTGATGCCATACGCACGAAAGAGAAGGCCGTGACTACCCTTTCACCCCAATGTCTACCCAGCATGCGGCGCCTCTCTTCTACGCGATACCTCCCTACTCTGTACCCCACCCGCTTCATCAAACGCGCCTCAACCATTGTTAAAAGAGGGGGTAAATCCTTTCCACTCAACTCCCTGTTAAATCTTTGCAAGAAGTCGTTTAAATAGCTCTCCTCCGAATCATTCCCTCTCAGATTCCTATCAAGATCAGTAAGACCTAGTCATATCGCGGGGTGAAGGACTCATTCCTTACCTACGCAACCCTTGGCCCCAGCATCTTGATTATACATAATCACGCAAAAAAAGACCAAGATCCAAGCTGAAGCCTGAGATTGAGTATCTCAGTCAAAACTCAGACAGCTTGTAAGATTGACTAAGTATTATCCAAGTCAAGCTGTATACGTACGTTAATCAGATTACCCTAACGGAATCCTTTTCCCATCCTCCTGAATCCCACATTAAATGTTGCCTATCTGATCAAAGGCAAGATAGAGCCTTTCTATCTCTCACTCTACTCAATGCCATAAGTTGAGCCAACTGATAATTGATTCGGAGCTTCAGATAAACGTCGCCAGCGAAGTCGCCCATGATTTGGGCCTCCTCTTACCAAGCCTTTTCGGTAGATGCTACTCATTGGAAAACCAAGCAAGTGTCATTGATTGGTCAATCAAAAGACGCGCATTCGCGTTCGCAGCATCCCTGAATGAAAGAGAGTAAAGAGACCGTCCTTGTCGCTTGACATTCCGGCAGCTTATGGAATTTGCCTGGGAAGGGTTTGTACAGCGACGTTGGGGGAGAAATTCACATGGACTGGTCCAAAGCTAGACTTCAGTCAAGGGCGTAATGCAACTTTGGAGCAGGAATCCAAAAAGAAAATACTTAGGTCACTAGCTCTGAAGACCCCAAGCTCAATCCTTTTTGAACATCAGGGATGGGGAACTACTTCTATCACGAGGCGGAGACAAAGAAGTTCATGCAAGAAAAGGACTTAATAAGGTCTGGACCTTGCCAGTTTGATGCAGTTGCGCAACTAGCGACTGTGGCGCTGGGGTTGTGGCTGATATCTCCTTGGAGGAGGAGGTTCATTCCTCTCTCTTCCAAATTGCAGTTTTAAATACGAAGAAATACTGCTGAGTATGAGTCTCTGTTACTCCTGGTATATGCAAGCTGCAAAGGAAAGAGGAATTAAAAATCTAAAGGCACAAGGTGATTTGCGACTAGTTGTAAATCAGGGTCAAAAGGGATTACCAAAGTAAAAAAAAAGATGAAAGGCTCAGGCTACTACGTTATGCAGTATGGGACAGCATTGAGGAATTTGATCCTTTTCAACGGCGCGGATTCCAAGAGCTCAAAATGAAATGGCTGATTCGTGCTGTTCGGCATCTCTCATGCTCCCACACCTGGGTTTGAAGACGAACAAAGTACACCATTGAAGTGGTTTCCGCCCCAGCGTGCCAGACAACTCTCAGCATTGGAGGTATTCAACGATGATATACACTAATTGCCTTTCTAGAAAAGCAGAAGAAAAATGTGAGGGAGTGTATTTTTGTTTTGAGGATCACCTATCATGCCGTGGAATCCATCAACAGTTCAAAACCCGAAAACAAAGGAGAACGATGGCATTGGTCAGCTTAGGGAAAATAAATTCCAACAGGCTGGTTCCTCTGGAGCGACTGTTTGCAGGATTGACCGTTTTGTGAAAAGGAAACGGCGAGAGATCCCTAGCTCATCTCAGAGGACAGAAAAAGTCAATTTAGTTCTGAGGCACATCCGCAATTCTGAACATCGGAATGGTGCATGCCAGAAGAAAGCGGAAATTGCAAGTTGCTTGAAAGGATATATGGATGTTATTGGATTGTCCTATGCCGATAAAGTCCTTCAAGCAAATGACGGTCGCCCATGATATTACCGCTGAAAGAGGATGCCAGAAGCCTCCGTCAGAAAGCAGAGGCATTAGGAATCCCAAGATTTCGGGCACCATCAGGCCGAAATTCAGAAGATGCTGGGACGCACGACCTCATTTTCCCTATTCATCACAGCACTTGGGTGGCAAAACATTGTGCCGGTACGCAAGAAAAACGGTGATGAATGAAATACGAATCTGCGTAGACTTCCGAAACTGAATCACGCTTCGCTGAAAGACAACTAACCTCTTCCCATAATGGGACCAAGTTCTGGCAAAGAAGTAAGTAATCTGAGTCAGAAATGCTTGTCTATGCTTTGACGGTTTTTCAGGTATATAATCAGATGAAGTCGCCTGAAGATCAATTCAAAAACAGCATTTCACTACCTCCAGGGGTACATTGCTACAGAGGATGCCTTTAGGGCCTAACCAATGCTGGTGCACTTTTCAGCGGTGGCCATGGACTTTGCATTCAAAGGGCTGATGGGAAAGTCATGGTAGTTATCGAGATGACTTAACCGTTGTTTTCTCCAACACGCCGACAGTGATCATTGTGATCAATTGGAAGCAAGTTATTGGCCAGGGCAGAAAACATGAATTTCCCTTACCAAAAAAGTCTGGTTTGGGGTTACGGGAAGGGGAAATTGCTTATGGCCATGTGGTTAGCAAAGGAAGGAACGAAAGTAACGAAGATGATTGCCGAAAGAGTTAAGGCTATCCAACGCCTTACTCTGCCTAAAAAGCCAAGGAGATGGGTGTTCATTCTTTCTTTGGAAAGGTGAACTTTCTTAGGCGTTTGTCCCTGATTTGCTGTGAGACGGACCCCGCCACAACGGAACAATGATGAAAGGAAGGACTACCACTTTCAGATGGAGTGAAGAGGGGAAAAGGTCGTTTGAAGAGATTAAAAACACTTCTGTTGCTCATGACCGTCCTGGTATGTCCAGATTTCTCCAAAAACTCATTAGTATAGTCCGCTTCCGAAACATTACTGTGTCTGCCATTCTAATGCCAAAAGAATCAGCGGAATTGATCCCGGATTGCATTCATGAGTTCTCCCCCAAGCCCCACGAGTTGGAAGATGACTCAATTCGAAAAGCACGCCTTTGCCGTTTGTCAAAGCGGGAGAATTTCAGGTATTACACTCTGAACTCGCATACGGTGGGCTGTTCCAGACATGCGTGATGAGTCAATTCTAACTCAGAGGAGTTAGGAAGATTAAGAGGAATTGGATGCAAAGGTCCAGAAATATGACCCTAGATATAAACCCACCCAAGCTGGGTGGGGGCAAAGGCCAGTGTGTCAGCGAATGGCCGAAGAACAAGGGTCAAGAAAAATCCTGATGAAAGAGGAGATTGCCACCAACGAAAATGCAACGCCCTCTGGAGGGCCTGATTCTTACCTCTGGTTTTGGTTGTTTCAAACTAGTGACGAATGGTACTACGACATCGGCTTTTTCCGGACCTAACGGCGATGCCCAATGCACCTCATTCAAGGAAAAGCGTACTAAAGCTTCAGGCAGCTTAAATATGTCATCTGGGATGAAAGTTTATATAAGCGCGGGATAGCGGTGTCTTTCTTGCGAGGTGTGAACAAACCCCAGCAAGTAAAAAACTGCTGGAAGTTTCAAACTCAGCCGTGTGGAGGCCATTTTTCTTCTCCCGTCGACAGCGCCACAAAATCATTGAGCCAGTATACTGGCGACGTCTTTCAAGATAAGGCTACCTGGGTGGAAAAAATGTGAAACCATGTCAGCAATTCGTCGGCAAGCCCAAGTTGGCTGCCTCCCCACTAAGGCGGGTCATTATAATGAACCATTCCAGCACGGGGAATTGATTTTTGGGTGCACTCAATCCTCAAGCGAGTGCATGGACATAGCTATTCCTCAACGCAACAACAGATTACTTCAATAACTGGTGGGAAGCCATACCCGTCAAGCCACCTCCTCCCTCCTCTCCCCTGTTATCACCCCCCCCTCCATCCGCCCCCCCCATGCCACTTCCTCGTTCCCACACCACTTCACCTTCTCTCTTTTACTTTCTTCATCTTCTTCCTCCTCCATTTCCGTTCTCATGCCCTACGAGGTAGTTTGCAGTCTTTATTCAAAGAGCATATCATTGTCAGGTTTGGCATTCCAAATAAAATCGTTGATGATCATGCTTTAACTTTCTTCCCGGAAGTATTAGCTTTTGCTATGAATATGGGATAACTTTAGCACATGCCTCAGATTATTTTCCTCAGGGAAATGGTCAGGCAGAATCAGTATAAGAACTTGGTGACCATCTACGGAAAATAGTAGATAAAAACTAAGACGGATGGGCACAAGTATTTGTACGACGCTTTGTGGGCGGACCCCACATTACCACTCCAAGAAGAAGAGATCTCTGGATGTCACCTTTCAAGTGTTATATGCACTGATGCCGAGCTTCCCATTTAAGCGGAACTACTGCTCTATGCTTGGCACGGCAATCAAAGATTGAAACTTTTCAAAGTTCTCTGGAAAGAGAATCTGTACCTTGCGGAAATTGAAGAAAAGGAGGAGTAAGGGTGTCGACAGGATCAGAAACATCAGAATCAAAGTACCCGAGGCTTTTTGATAAGGAAAGCCAAGCAGAGAGATTTTCAAGTGGGCGATCTTGTCCTTCTCTGGGACAAGCGAGAGAGCCCAAGGGATGCACGGAAAATTTGTTACCTATGGAGAGGGCACTCAAAAATCAAGCAAACTCAATGGAGAGAATAGTGCTATATCTCATTCTGGATGGAGATGGGCTCTCCGCTTCCCTACAGGGCAAACATCTCAAGATCTTCAGGCAGTAGAGCTTGCTATCCCTTTGTACAGTTATTTTCAGTTGTGTGTTTGCCTTTAGCGTGTGGTTTGCTTTCGGTTTTGTGTGTGTCCTTTGTTCTCCTCGGTCCCCCTGTTGTTGACTCCGTACCCAATGGATAGGCGCACATGCGTTGTGATTGGGAATTCTCTACCCCCCGAGATTCTCTCAGGGATGGCCCCAGAAAGAGCCAGCTGTTATTCCGTACAAGACAAGGGCAATTTTCCGATAACCTTACCGAAAATTTATGTTGCGATCCCTCGTGAGGGATCCTTCGCTGTTCAAAATATGGTAAACCTTCAGGGAAATTTCAGTTTTGAAAAACTTGTCTTTTGAGCCTTGTTTTGGCTGGGCGCCATGGTTTTGCTTTTTGCCAACAACAATTTGATGCGCCTCCTTTTAAAAAGCCTGGCGCATGGTTTCCATGTTAGCCGTATCTGGTGCGGCCAAAGAATGTTGAGTGGGTTTTTGGTGTGCCAAAGGGCGCACGTAATTCTTTTACAGTCAAGTTTTAGGGCGCCAAAAGGGCGCACATTAGCTTCGTGTCGGACAACTCGTTTGATGCAGCCAAAGGTGCGCTCATCTCCTGTTGTCCATATTTCTTCCATGCGCCAAAGGGCGCACGTTTTCCCTGTCGACAGTGTTTTCATGCGCCATTTCAAAATTGGTGGCCGAATTTTGACAAAGGTTTTGTTATATTATAACAGTGCCCGCCTGTCAGTTTCATTATTTCCATCGAGCACTTGAATCCATGGGACTTGTCAGCCCTTGCTCGGTCATTTTCATCAAGTTGTGGACACGCTCAAGGATTTGGCTTATATTGTAAGGTAAGAAGCGGTCATCCTCTTTTCATTTTAGTTCTTGGTGGTGCTTGCTTGCTGGTTTTCATCAGTTTGTATTTGTGCCTGGCTTGTTTACCTCCTGGAGCTTTGTTTTTCTTCTCCTGCCTGGTCTGTGTTTCTTTCTCTTCTCCCTCCTCTTTCTGGATTTGGGGAAGTGAGGAGCTGGTTTTATTTTGCTGGTCTGATCTATTTATTAAAATAAGTGATGCCAAAAGCGTTCTGTCGAAGTGGAGGTAAAATGTGTGAAATGCTCAAGGATTCCCATGGCGCGTTGCCGCGTCATGTTGACACTTAGAACAGTCGCCCCCTCGGTGCGTCTACCCAGCATGATGCAGTTAAAAAATTTCATTGCGCCCATAGGCGCACCCTTTCGGCCTTGTAACACGCTCGAAAAAACCGCGCCTACCTTATACATTGGGCGCATCTTTACCCATGTTGCATCATCGTCTAGAGCTCTAAAGGCTCGCCCCAGCTTCCATTGCAAGCAAAGAAGAGTTATTTGCGCAGTGTAAAACACCCAAGGCGCGGGTGCAACTTCCGGGGCCCGGACAAGTACATGAGGTTGTTGTGTAGTAGACCCTCCATGCGCCGGTCATATACCTATTGGCGCGCAGCTTTTTCCATGTGCACAATCTGCCCCTGCGCCAAAGGGCGCACCAAATTCTCAATTTGAAACGCTTTCCTGTGCACCCTCTAATATGCAGTCGGCTTCATCCATGCGCATCGCCTTTGGTGCCAACTTAACCTCTGTTGCACCCTTTACTGTGTGCGCCTTGAAATTCAGACTGTTATATACATTTTTCATGAGCCCTGGCGTCCCGACCCGCTAAAGTTCTAAACTCTTTCTTCTGCTAGTATTCAATGGAAGATCAAATGACTAATTCAAGATTATTGGATTGGGTTTCGATCCCCCCCCTTTTTCTTTTTTACGTTGCAGATCATCAGATAAGCTTGAAGGGAAACAATGTCTACGCAAGCAAGAGACCAGCAAAACAAGAGGGAAGGAAAGCTACAGAAAAAGAATGATAATACAATATCAGGGGTCAGAATGACCGAATAATAGGCAGCGGTAATATGGATGTCAGGGGATTCTGAACGGGTACATGACATCGAGGAAATTCTGGGTTAAGAACTCAGAAAGTGAAAAGGAGGCCATGGATGGATAAATTGTAGGCGCGCCAGCCACTTGCCGGAAGGAAGGAATCAAGTCAGCGTTTGTGAGCCTGTGTGTGTAATGTGAATAACGAGTTCATGATGATTGTGCACCACTTCAACAAAGACACGAGAGTGTGTCGAGAACACAAAGGCGATGGTAGTTATAACCTAATTGCCCAGTCGCTTGAAGTGATGCTTGGAACCCTCACCACCGAAACTATGTGGTGGTTAGCCAGCAAAGAATGCCTCAAGGCTTGGGAGGACAACGAAGACAGTGCATGCAATTGAGAATGAGGTTCTACCTTCAAGAATAAGAAGTTAGTGACCGGTGGCCTCAAACTATCCACGGAGTGATTTCTCAGAGGAACTCAGTGCTAGTGATCACTCACCTCCTGCGCAGAGCTTCGCTTCAGATGCTCCCTACCTTCCCCTATCTCAGTGGATGCGGGCCCTGGCCCCCCTGCCTCCGCTCTGCCGATCGCGTTTCTGCTGGGGACGTCAGCCTAACTGGCGCCTCCCCTATGCACAAAAGGGTCCGAGCTAGACTGCACCACAGTTCGCTCCCGTAGTGCGCCGTAGCTCACACACACGCGACGCGATTACCACCACACGACTATTTACACGCTGCAGGTCGATTTCTTGCAGGCATTGCGGTCGATACTGCCCGGGCATCTCTCCCGGGGGTATCCCCTCCGGCAATGCGAGCCCGTCTGCGCCTCCGGACCACTGAATACTATTGAGCACACCATTCAAACTCCATAGAGTGTGATCGCCTGTGTGCGAACCATGGAGCACTAACACACAGACACACTTCGCTGGGTCCAGATCAATACTGAGATGTTTGCTTTGTTCTCATTTTTGCCCCCTGACGTGATGAAGACTAGCCGCAGGCAGACCTATGTAGTGTTCCAGCTTTGACATCGCTTGTCGGAGCCCACACCCCCACTGCCATTAGCTCGTACTAGGGGCTGTATCTCTTTGACAATTGCCAGTCTTTGACTGCGTCGCATTAATCTGGCTCCTTTTAATTCCTTTTCTTTCACACCTGCGTTTACTTGATCTCGGGCAATGAGTCCCAGAGGGGGTGGGGTATCGGCCCCTTTGTATTATCAGCACCGCTCCTCCCCAGCCCCGGGGGTGTCCCATATATCAAGGCTGGGTTGCTCCAAGGTAGGTTGCCATATTCAGTGTTTGGTTGATTCGGGCGCCCTAAAATTATAGACCTTTCCCAGTTTGCCCCGCCCGGTATCCCCTGTGAGTTGACTGCCGCTGGTTCGAGCCTCGACGGCCCACACGCAGTGGGCATTGTATACGGCATACACGATTGTCAAGCGCAGCTCGTCCAAGCCATGACCACAGTTGGAGTGCCAGTGTGTCCATGAGCTCTGTGACGCAGATACCGGAAAATCGGGATGTGCCGCGCTCCGGGTTTGTAGACCTCACGGAGTGCACTAGGCGCGCCAGCGAGGCTTCACGTATACAGTTGTCCACATCTCACGGCAGTCTCCGTACTTAGCCCAGGGCCGCAGGGGCCTGCGTGGGTTTATGTGCTGTTCAGCATTGCTGTGCGAATGCGCGCTGGTAGACGGATGTATGTTAGTTCGCACGCCATACTGACCACTATGATTACGACTCCTGACACCTAGGATTGGTTCAAGAGGGTCTGACCATAGGGTAGTTGATCCGATTCAGTCCCCTCAGGAGCTTGAGGATCTTCACATTGACGTTCTCCATGAGGTTTGAAACTCAGAAGAAAGGATCACTCTCGATTAGCATGAACGGAATCACATACGGAGTGGTAGGTCCCAAAAGGATTTCCAAACCACGAAGACGAAGTAGACAAAGTATATAATGACCAAGAAGGGATGATGGCCTTCCCGGACATTGACAGAAGCAGGATCCTCAGGACAATCGCGGAGGGAGAGGGGTCAAAGAGGACTATGCAGGGAGAACAGAGAATTGGTAGCCGCAGGAATGGGTTACTCTACCTTGGTGGTAATTGACATTTTCTCCTTTGGCGGAATGCACCTCAAGTCAAAGAGAAGCTAAAAGGAAACGGCGGAAGGTGAGCCTTAGCCCATTCGGAGGAAGCCCCTGAAAGTCTCTTCCTCAAGAGCCTGAACACGTAATAACCATGGATTCGCAGAGAAGGAATTGGCAAGAGGAATAGTCATACGGCCATCACCCAGGATGTCGGCATCGCTACAACTACAGCGGTCCCTTCTATCCCTTATTACTTCTCTTCCTCCCCGTTCATCAGATGTCGGCAACCAATCCTTGGGTTGTGTCTTCTCCTTTTCACTCTCTCCCCTGCCTCTTAGATCATATTATCCTCTCTCGCGGATTTGTTTCCTCCATTTCTTCCCTATTTCTGGGCTCCCTTCCCTTCCCATGTCTTTTTACAGATACGGTTCCCTTCCTCCCGTGGGCATGGTCTGCGGCTATTCTTCAATGCCGCGCCGCGTGTCTCCACGTTTTTCCCCTTCTTCTACCGTGCTGTTCCCCCTTGTCCTGGTCCTTAATTCAATAGGACCAGGCTTGGATCTGCTCAGCAGCTGAAGCCAACCAAAAGAGGACAAGTTCCCATCGCTCGATGGACTTTTCAGTCATCCGGCTATAACAGGAGCAAAGAAGCACCAGCCGGTTACACGCTTCCTCCAAGAGCGTGCATGTGAGAGCGTTATGGAAATTGCCTACCCCGACTCACAAAAAGAAAAAGAAGATCTGTCTCGGCGATTTCACAGGACCCCAAAGTCACAATGGGACATCCTCTGGAAGTATCAGGGGGAAATCTCTTCCGCAGGAGTTGATGGCACTATGCGAAAAAGCTTCAGGAAACAAAGGAAGAAAAGAGGCTACTGAAGGAGCAGAATAAATTACCTGAATTCAAGCCTAACGAAAGATGGGAGTGCACCTCCCACAACTGCCGGCCGAGACTCCTGAGCGACTCAGTCAGGAGGAAGATCAAGGGAATACTCAAAGATCGGGGCAAGGTATTGGTGTTTCGGCTTGGAGGAGCCAAATCATTCAGGATAGTGAAAGGTGATCGCAGAGTATATTAGTTTATACCTGACCATCGAGCAGGCGGAAATAAGAATCAAACATTAGCAAGGTCCATATCAGAAGATGGCCGAAAATGCAGACTCCAACACCGCGGCCTTCCAACCAATGTTCGACTGTTTCAGTCGAAGATTTGGTTCAAGTTTGGAGTATTCGGTTCATCCAAGGACCCAAAAAGATCATGTCCACTTCGATATCGGATAGATCAGCTCAACTCAATTTGTGTTAGAGAAGATAGACAAAGGTGAAGGAAGAGGCCCTGGAGGAGCATCAAATGGAGAAGATGTTCTATCTATGACGCCGGGTTGTCACTCCTCCACTCACCTTGAGATCGCTGACGGATACTATCGAATTTTCAGGAGCTAGCTTCTCAAGGGACAGGCCAGAAGTCACTTCACATCGAAGCCATCAACAACCTACTAGCCGGTAGAGACTCATCGGGTCCCTCATCGAGGCTCGAGTGTGGGTTTAAAGACTATTCCAGGGTCCCTGAAAAAGCTCATTGATGAGGCGGGAAAACTTGCGACATAGTAAATTAGTGAAAGGCACAAGGATCCCATCACAGGATCAATTTGCGCAAATGTATTCAGCAAGTTCTTGGAATACTGCGCTTAGTTCCACATACTCATCTCCTGATCAGCATCAGAAACAGGCGACCCCCTTTTAGGCCACAGGATGATGATGATGAATAGCTTCTTCTTCTTCTTCTTTCTTTCTTACTTCTTCTACTCTCTATTCTCCGACCTTTCTCTTCGAAATATTTCTGAAGTGTGTTGGCACAAACGATGACATCATCCATGTTGCATCATGGGATGATGTATCCATCCAAGTTGTAAAAGTCAACATGACTTTTGGATATGGTTTTGTAAATATCTTGTGAATAAGTGGTTGGCTCCCTTTTTCCTTCCTCTCCCTCACTTTCTATAAATACTAGAATACTTGTTGTATTCAGGAGGGTGAACATTTTTCAGATAGAAATAGAGGTGAGGAGAGAAAGACTTTGAGCTTCTTGTAACAGATAAAAAACCAATTAATACAATTATTCAGACTTTGTGCTCAATAGCTGTGTTATACATTAGATCTCTCTTATGTTAGATCTGCATGGTCTTTTCTGTTGAATTCATATCTACTTTTCCGTCATTTGTTTATCAGTATTGCTTTGTTTATTATGTGAGTAGGTTTGGCTCTGTTTACTACCAAGCCCAAAGCATAGATCTTCTGACCCTTCCGCTTTGGAATCATTTCTTTTCTTCCTTCGGATCTGTTCTTTCTCTTCTCCTTCTTTATTCCTTTCTCTTCGCAAGCCTAGAACACTCTACTGGGATGAGATCCCAACCCCCGAAGGGCAGGAATCTGTGAGACTGCATAGGTTCCTGCTAGTAGAAGTAGCAATAAACCAGTTTCGCTTTGCTGTCTCAAAGAGGGGCTAAGCCCTGCACACTGTTGGCTCGTCTATCCATAGATCTGTCCACGCGACAGATTTTCGGACCAACAGTATAATAACTAGAGGCAACTACATATGTAGAGCCATATGTACCTATCTCTATCTTTACCTCAGCCCTTGTCCCTATGGAATATGTCGTGGAGGACCTTATCCCCCACCCCCATTGTGATGTTGACCATCAAAGGGATCATCATCATCATATCCATCAACATCCTCATCATCACTATCAGGTGACCCCTTTGGAGGTGGCCTAACTCCTGTGTCCCAGCCTACCTGTGGAATGGTCAATTGATGAGGTAACACTGTTAAATAAAATTTTCCATACTCGATTATACATACAATATCCCTGACCTATCTCTATGGTACCCATTATTGGCACCATCTTCTCATACCTCACCCTAGCTCTATCCATCTAAATATGAGGATCCATATCAAAAACCTCCTAGACTCTACGGGCGTACCACATATCATGCCCTAGAACATCCTTTATGGTACCAAACTTCCACTAACATCTATCCACTCTATAAACCTCCCTAATGTAACATTGGATCCCAAACATAAAATGATATACCATGGCCATGCTAAGCTTCAGACAATCCCATGACCACTAAAATGTCTATAGGGCCTCTATAATATCTATGCATATTGGAGATCATTGAAATATTGAGGATAATGATAGGTATCTTCCATATTAGGCTGAACATCATCTCCGGCCAAAAATCATCCCAGATGGCTCCCCTGGGGCATGATCTCGTAAAACAAAAATGGGACAGATAATGGCTATGTGATCCCATGACCATATCTACAATAATCTAGCCAGGCCTACCATCTTCTGATGGTAGGTGATAAGGTGAAGATTGCAATACAAATGTGCCAATATACTCTAGCCCCAATAGCACCTCTCACCATCAACTAGTCCATGTACTACTCCGATGAGACCCATAGGGAATGAAGCGATGATATTGTTAGTAAGAATACCACCACTAACAAATTGCATCAACTAAACCACAAAATCCTCCATACATCCTCCAGCGTAATAGTGATCTTGCCGGTTAGGAGATGAAAACATTGATTCTCACTAGGCCACCTCTCAGCTAAGGCTGTGAGGAGGCCATGATCCAGAGCAATCTGTGGCATACTGGCCATTTGATCTAATGTAGTAATGTATAAAAGGATTTCCAAAAGCTCCTTGTCCTCCTCATCAAAATCCACCTCTATAGTAGCCAAGTGGCCATATCAATCTCTAATCTGTAAGACTGGGTAGTTGTTCTTTGCAAAATTACAATACACTTGTTATGATTTAATTCTATCTATATTCTTCTATTTTGGTTCTATAAATTATTGGAACCACATTCTTTCTATACTTACCATATTTTTCTTCAAAAAATTGGCTAAGTATTGTTTCTAGTGCTTGTGCGCCCCAATTGATGCCTATGCGCCCATATTACCACCTGCATACGTAAGACACGTGCCCTCTCCTACCAAAGCATACATGTAATCGTGACGCGTATGCCCCCAACCATTTCCCACCTAAATTAAACCTCCCCTAGTGCATACGCATCTAATATGGTGTATGTGGGTGGGCACATTGGTAATTTCCCCCAGATTCATATGCCATTCCTTACAACACATATGCATGTGTGTACCCATTTTCCTAACACGTACGCGGGTGTGTACCCATTTTCCCGATGTGTAGCACATATTAAATGAACTACCACACCACTAAGGCATGCACACGTGTTAATAAAACTATGTTAAACATGCTAAAACTACATTCAAATGCAAATTTTGACAAGAAGGGATAGGGCACTCAGTAGGGTCCATAAAACTATCCCACAAGGTACTCCTAGAATCCGGGTTTGATTTTTTTTGTCATGAAAAGTTGTGTAACAAAGAAATTGGAAGTTTCCAAGCACGAAAAACTATACCCATGGTTGTTGAAATTTTCATGTTTTATCATTCACAGGCACCCCCAATAAAAATCTGTTAGTCAGGTCAGCCGCTATTTTATGTAAAATTAGTCCCCCTAGGTGATTATGGAAATTCGATTCATTCCCCTTAGTGATTTTAGGGATATCTGAAAAGATGCTATCTTCTGGCAGTATTGGGAAGGGCTATTCATCGGCCTTCCCTAGACTAGATCAAACCCCTATGGACCGGAACGAAAGAGCCAAATTCAACATAGAGGTGAATGGAAGACCTTAGAACATCATGGAAATTATTTTTGAAGCATTGAGGTAGTTTTTTGAAAGACTTGGAGCCATCTGAGTAAAAAATAGGGTTCACAAGGCCTAGGGTAGTTCATAGGCCTATAAAACTAACCAACTTTGGCTTTTAGAAGAAGATTTTGAGAGCTATGGATGGATTTAGAAGTAAAAAAACAACATACAAAAGATAAAACCAATACCTAATTATGGTGAATAATATTTTTTGACAAAACCTTTGCGACATAGGATTGGAAGGCAGTTTTTCTCAGGCATATAAATAGAGTCTTAATCAAAAATCTGATTTTTTTATGATTAGATGGCTGAATAAAGCATGATACCCCACTATTGTATCCAAAATTCCATTTCCAATTGGGATAATTTAAAATTTTACCACTAAATTCCACTGGGAGCTCAAGTTATCATTGTTCCAAGTTACCCCTCTCAAGGTAGTTCTAGACATAGTCATTTTTCGGGAGGACACATGTCATCACTTAGGAGCCTGGTGGGATTTAATGTCCCTAAATCCATGAGGTAAGGTAAAAAAACCATTTAAAAATTCTTCCCATCCACATGTGACCTCTTTGACCCTCATGTGACCTCCGACTTAACAGTTCGCCTAGGTGCATTTTAGGAGTCCATTCCCTATCGTTGGATCAAGCATCATGTTTTCAGCTCTAGGACCACTATGGAAATGATATCCATTATTTCCCTAAGGTAGGGACATATAACTTGAAAAATTATCCTATCCCCTTATGGGGATCCTTTTGGACAAAAATGCGACCGAATTTCAGCCCTAGGTGCATTTTTGGAGGCATTCATTCCCCTGTCGTCGAATCAAGTGCCATGTGTCAGCCTCAAGACCACCGTGGAAACTAATATCCAATAATGTTCCTAACATGATGGAAATAAGACATGTAAAAATGTTCCCATCCCCCATATGGGAGCCTTTGGACATCCATGTGATCTTTAGACTTGATAGTTCATCCCCAGGTGCATTTTTGGAGCATCCATTCCCTGCCGTCAGATCACGTGCCACGTGTCAGATCAAGACCCCATGGAAACTGATTTCCATTATTTATTAGGGAGGGACCATAGACATGGAAAATTCCCCAACACTATAGGAGCCTTTTTTGACATCCATGTGGAACTGCTTTAGGCTCTGAGTGATTTAAGCAACTTTTTGCACCATTATTCCCTGTGGTCAGATCGCCGTCATGTTTCGTCCTCTTTACCACTGTGGAATTGATTGTACCCTCTGTCCTTGAGTTCAGGGACAGGAAAGAATGGAAAGTTTTTCCCATGACTCCCTCTCATAATTTCAAAAATTCAAAAAAGCTAACTGCCGCTCAGTGCTTCACCACTTCAGTCCCGTGCAATAGACAACTTCATACTTCCTCGAACTTGCTCTCCATTCACTCTGCCATGACAAAAACTCATAAAAATTAACCAAGAATTGAACTAATTTCCCAGGGTAATACATAGGTATTAAAAGAATTTAATCAATCTAAGAAGGAGAAATGAAGAACAACAAAGAAAAACAATACAATCTCCATAGCCAAAAAATGGAAATCTGACAAAGCTTACAACTAGTAATGCATAACAAACCGTTTATTTTTGGTGTTCATATCAAAACCATCACAAATACCATCAAATCTCCTCTCATGTGACAGAGCATCCACAATGAAGAA
This sequence comes from Taxus chinensis, assembly GCA_019776745.2. Taxonomy (NCBI): domain Eukaryota; kingdom Viridiplantae; phylum Streptophyta; class Pinopsida; order Cupressales; family Taxaceae; genus Taxus; species Taxus chinensis. The sequence continues at coordinate 3,259 of JAHRHJ020003260.1, read as the reverse complement.
TCTCTTTCCATCTCCACGAAGACAAGAAGTGGGATTCCGTCACAACCAGTGCTTGGATTGATTTTTTTTTTCTTTTGGATATATACACAGTTTTTTTTTTTTTCGTGACTTGTCTCATGGATAACGCCCTATTTGATTTGGCAGAGTTTTATTTGGTTTTCCCTTCTCTTTTCCCATCAAAAAAAAAATTATACCTGTTTTAGTAAGGATATGCGTAGTATTTTTTGATCTTTTTTTTTTTTTTTTTTTTTTTTTTTGACGAGATAGAGACCATCCAATTTGAAAAATGGTACCATATTGTGATCATCAACGGAATAGTTCACTCAACTTGGCTATATGCATGAACCAATTTGAAATAATTTCATAGGTGTAAGGAATTCAAAGATTCAGAGGTTTTAATGACATTTGGAGCTTTCCATCAACGAGGATAAAAAAAATTCATCAGGAATGACATCATACTCCTGTCTTCTCTCTCTCTGTGTTTATCTTTTCTTATACCCAAACTTTCTCTCACTTTCCAATACTTCTAATTTGCAGTGGGGTTCGTTACTTTCATATGCTCTAATGTTCCTAATGTAATAAGTCACCTTATGTTATAAAAAAGGACTTAATATTCTCCATAGGAATTTGAAGTTTCAAGTTGCAAAGGAAATATGAAAATCAATAAGTCACCTTTCCACTATATAAATGTAATGCAATTCCATTTCACAGGTGTGATTGTTATTTTTGGAAATCAAGAGTATATGTAAGTTGAGAGAAAAACAAGAGAGCCATTTCTTCTACGTCCTCCACTCTCAAATTGTTCCATTTCATGCTATGTACAAATTCTGTTTAAGCATAATAAAAGAAAGAAGGAGTTTCGAGCTTTATTTGACAAAGGGATTTAATGATACTGTATCAAATTATATTTGGCTCTGGTGTCATTGTCAGGGTTGTTTCCTCTTAATTAATGCCATGTGGTGAAGTTCTAAATAGTGATGGTAGGAATACAATGTTATACCTACAACATTATTTTCTCCTACCTCTTTTCTCACTTTGTTCCCACTCTTAAGAAAAATTCTTCCCAGTAAGATATTTCTAGCTGCCACATGCGTCAATGAGTGCCCATATTAGATCCTAGTCGAAAGAGCCACCACAGAAACACCTTTCAAAAGGCATGCAATATAGAATCTACACCAGCGTAAGTAGAAGGGACTTGATCCCAGAGTGTTGGCAAGAAATCCAAAAGTGTGGACACCCAAGAAATTCTCGCAACAAGTGTCTTATTCACCTTGAACTCTCCAATCGCGTCTACCAGCCACAAGTCAATCATGGTAAAATTGCCAAGACTCATAACAGAATTGAATGGCGATGATTCACCCCCCATCAGGAGGGGTTTATAGATTATTTTGGCCAATCGTGTGCCCTCTAACCCCTGTGATGGAAGCAATGTGTACTTCACAACCACCATGGTCATTTAACCCCTTTTCTATGGTCGTAAATTATTTTAATAAGTAATTATTGTAACTAATTTTATACTACGTTGGCGCATTATTTGCCACCTAGTGCTCATTTATTTTCCTGGGGAATTTTTTATGTTTTCATTTTTTCTTTTTTATTATTGTTGTGCCGACTTTTTTATCAAAAATATTTTAACCCATTTCTCTTGTCGGGGCATCTTTGCTACCCGATGCCCATCTTCACCAGGGGAATTACATATTATTTGGGTGGGCTTCCATGTTCTAAATTATTGAACGATCAAAAATTTTAAAATTACAAAACATCATTCAAAATCCAAAAAATTAAAATTTAAAAAAAAAATTGACAAAAATTTGTAAACAACTCATACTCAGCTGAAATTTGTGTCTCTCATAGGACATTCATTTCGTACTGCTAAATTTTCACTGTTTTGACACATGACTATGGGATCATCTAAATCTAAAATCATTTTAAAAACTAAGATACTTTACTTCATCTATACTCTAGTTGCAAAATGATTTTCGTGGGACTATTTTCTTAGTGCAACACAACTTGTTTCATGGACTCATGTGTCCTTCATTCTACTCTTGCATCACATTTTTCTTGGAGGCTCATTTTAACCCTTTTCCGTTTATCACAAACATAGGATTATACTTGAATACAAAATATTTGTGCCATATCTTAAAGGTTATTTTTTTGAGTGTGTGTTTGTAGTTATTTCCCTGTTAGATCAACTTATTTAATTCTCGTATTCTTTACATTTTTTATGTTTGGTGGAAATAGAATTTTAACAATGAAATTTGTTTTGTATCTGATTTTCATTTCATTTTATGCCTCTTCATATTTTATAAATTTTTTTATAAGGACCACTGATGAATATCTTTAGCAATTGATGAAATAAATTGTCTTACACATACTGGATTGTTGGATAGCTCAATATATCCCCTTTTTTATTGATATTTATTCTCTCTCCATCATACTGAAATTTTCCATTCTTCCTCCACATCTACGTAAATCCTTAATATAAATATCAAATGTTTGGTACCTTCTCCATTTCAAAGGGATAAGCACCCATCAATTTATTTAGGTTAGTAGAAATAGCAATGACAACACAAATGCAAGATTTTCATTGTACATCTCAACTCTTCACTATTTTGCTCTTACAACATTTCTGCAGGATCTGTTAACAAATGCAACACTTGTGCATAGTAAAGCTACCATTCCTCTTCCCCTTTCTTTCTTATCTTCTCTTTTCGTCTTTGATCAACCTCTTTTCTTCACCCTATTCACACTCAGGGGAATCACTCACCCACCAATTTTTATCCCACTCTTTCAAGAATTTATGGTCATTTTTATTTGTCTAAGTATTTGAAACTGGCTTAGCTTATGCAACCAAAAAGGGAAACGTAGACCCTATGGTTTGATCAAGTTATCTTTATTCATAATATTGAACGAACTAATCTACTTGTCAAATTTATTACACCTTGTTTACTTAGGTATATCTACTCTACGTTTACCGACATCCTTTTGGTCGTATTCTCTTGTAACCGCTAAACCAGGCTAATTTTCCTCCTATTAGCGAAATCCCCCTCTGTATCCTTTTGAACCACTTTTACCAGCTCCTCTGCTATCAATCCATTTCTGGGATCATGTCATACCCCTCAAAACTCTCTCAACTCCTAATTCCTCACTAATCAGGACTAACTAGCCTAACCTAGATTAACTAACCTAAGGCATGTTTAACCACTTCCAAAGCCATAAAGTGATGTTTTGGCTTATTCATTTGGTCCCACCTCAATAA